>NJDD01001481.1:103362-121321 GCA_002245505.1 Calephelis nemesis | reverse complement strand
CGAGTTGCTGAACTAAAGAGACAAGCGTGATCGCGTGACCGCATTCGTAACAGTGAGATCCGAGAAAGAGTGGGATTGAAAGAAAGTGTTGGTGTTAAAATGCGAAAGGGCATGCCCCGCTGGTTCGGTCATGTGGAAAGAGTAACAGATGAAAGATTGACAAAGCAGATATACAATGCGAATGTGGATGGATGTAGGTACTCGGGGAGACCAAGGTTAACATTTCACGATCAGATCAATCGGATATTATCCGAGGGTGGTGTCAAGAGTCTCCGAAACCGGCGTGTTTGTATGAAAAGGGTAATGAATGTGAAGGAAGCAAGACAGGTTTGTCAGGATCGTGAGGTCTGGCACTCGATACTCTCTGCCTCCCCGTAAGGGACATGGCGTGTAGATATGTATGTATGTATATATTTATAATGTTCGAGAGAGACAGTGAATCTTATGAAAATTCTACTCCAAGAAAACAGAAAAAACTGCATTGTGATCAAATTGTAAATTGTACAACAAATTATGGAAAATAAAATTGTAAAATATTTATATGTTGTTTAGTTGACATGCCAAAAATATTTAAATAAGTAGATTATAAAATCATTCTGTAATCCAATTACGCTGTCCAGTCTATGATTTAATTTTGTTTTTATTCTAAATATTAACAATTTAGGTTTTTCTTATTGTTTTTTTCAAAATTAGTCAGAAAAATAATTTATTTTTACTAAAATAATCTGTTATAGATATTATACGACCGTGCAGATTCCTTCTAAATTTTGAATAAATAATAGTTTAAAAAAACTATAAAACACGATTTTTATAGAAAACCGAACTAAAAAATAGAAAATAAATTTTAATGAATTTAAATTAAGAAAGTAGTGTTAAAAATTTCAATGAATATAAATTAATAATAGTGCGAATAAAAAAATATTTTAAAAAAGCGTGAGGTGCATAATGTCAATAGTTATAAATATTTTATTGACAGATACGAGTAGAGTGATTATGATTTCGAAAATATCTTAAAAAACAACCCACGATTTTTTTTAAATATTTTTTTTATTCACACTATTATTAACATATATTTATTAAAATTTTTAACACTATTTTCTTAATTTAAATTCATTAAAATTTATTTTCTATTTTTTAGTTCGGTTTTCTATAAAAAGCGTGTTTTTTTAGTTTTTTTAAACTATTATTTATTTTCTACTTTTTAGTTTGGATTATTTATAATAGGTTGCTTTTTTTAATTTTAAACTGTTGCACGTCTCATGATGCGAAGCATCAGAGAGTGTTTACGATCGAAAAATTTTTTTCGATTTATTTTGGCAACTATTTTTAGTATTATAGCCTTGTTAGTCAAAGGAATCAAGATATTTTGCATATTACTGTCGAGATAATTTAACGGAGATTAATTATGTACTTGCTAAAAATTATCACGCACTTGCTGCAAACGAGCTGCTCTGGCTTCTTCGGATTATATGGCTCTGTAATTTTTCATATAAAGCGCTCTTTTCTTCTTTCTCTCTTCTAATTCCTCGCTTGAAAGTTTTGACGTACGTTTTATTGACTATTGTCTTCTTTTCTCTAATTAATGTCCTTTTTCTCTGTGTTTTATTATATTTTTGTTTGTTTTTTCTTTCCATGATGTTTCCACGAGCAATGGACTGGTTACTGAGAACCTTCTTCTTTCTTTCAAAAATATCTTTATCTATCATTAGGCTTGTTACATAACAATATATTTTTAATATATTTTTTAACAATATATTTTTTTAATTTTTACGTTTGCATGAAATTTTGGCTGTCTTACGACTTCACAAATTATTTATATTCTTTATATAATATCTCATACACGTTTTCGGTTACTGAGCACCAATAGCCTACTCCCCTACATAAATATGAGCAACGGACGAACGTAGACACGCATTTTTTTCTAATTTTTTTAAATTCACATTTATTAAAATTTATTTTCTATTTTTAAGTTTGGTTTTTTATAAAAAAAAGTAGTTTCAGTTTTTTTAAAACATTTTTTTTTTAGTTTTTACTTTGGTTTTCATTATAAAAGCGTGATTTTTTAAATTTTAAACTAATATTTGTTTTTGTAGAATTAAAATTCTCTTTAGTGTACAAAAAATTGTCAATATTAGAGAAAACGGCTTAAGATAATTATTGAAAATAAAAATTAACTTCGGGTCCTGTCTTATCGACTGTAGAGAAAAATTATAGAAAATTTTAATTTATTTTCTTAGCTTATAGACTATACATGAAAATTATAAAAGATAACAAAATTCATATTTTGCGAATTGAAAAATGAAATAATTTTATCAAATTAGTGTATTGACATCGGTCTTCAATAAATCTACAAAGTTTGAACGAAATCTGGCTGTTTCAAGTGGGTCAAAATCGCGTCCAAAGAAATCGCTTACAAATAAACATACAGGTGAAAAATGTAATAATTTCATCAAATTAGTGTATTGTCATCGGTCTTCAATAAATCTACAAAGTTTGAACGAAATCTGGCAGTTTGAAGTGGGTCAAAATCGCGCCCAAAGAAGTCGGTTACAAACATACAAACAAACATACAGGTGAAGCTAATAAAAAGCATGTTAAAAAGAAGTTGGTAGATCTACCTACTTTTCGAGTTGAGTTTGGTCCACAGAACAACTATAGTACTCCGGTTTGGTCGGAAACTACTAACTTTTAGAGTCGTACGGAAGGATTTATAAAAAATTGAGTTGGTAGCACTGCTGTGGTTCAATCATAGCTGTCGCCTGTCAAGTGTCAATTAGTGTTAGGGATGCCGGAAATGAAATAAAGTATCGATATATATCGATATCGATATATTAAAAAATATCAATATCGACATCGATCTTTTTACTTAAAAATATCGATATATCGGGACGATATGGAAAATAAAATATCTAATCTACTTCAGTCATCTTAGGTACATAACTAGATAAATACTAATCCAATAGACAATTTTTAATAAATCAAAAACAACGATTAAAGTATATTATTCATTATTCCAGCCAGTATTTATCTGATACAGGCATCAGAAAAACTCTTTGAGTTAAGTCCTCGTCTGTAAGCCGACGTCTGTTATTGGGTACTGCAAGATTTACAGCAGATACACCAGTATCATCGTAAATCGCAGATTCAGGCAATTCCATGAAGTCATTTTCTGTCTCAGTTGGTTCACTATTAACATTTGAACTAGCAGGCGGAACGAGCGAACTGGTTCTTTTGTATTTCGTTTAGGTTGTGAAGAACTCGGTGAGATATTATTCATTTCACTTGACCTTGCGTTTTTATTTTTAACTTGTAAAAATACTTTTTTTTTTAGATGTGCAGCTAAATTTGTCGAATTACCACTGGTTTTACATTCTTTTCCACACCTATTACATGAAACGTTTTGTTTGTCTTTTTTTTAAAGTTCCATACGACACTGGATATGTCTGGACTGCTTAATTTAAATTATTTTGTTTATATACGAGAATATATTATTGAATAAATTAGAAAGATTGTAGACTATTATCAATTCAAACGCAGAAATGAAGGTTAGCACTGAGCAAGTAACCATTAATATTAGGTTTTAACAGATTTAAAAAACAATGCATAGGCCACAGAGATAATTGAAAGAAATTAATGTTTTTTTTGTGAAGCAAGAAGGCAGGGAAGGAAATTGAATGAAATTACTGAACTTATGTACCACATTAAAAAGCAGTTTAGCAACAAGTTGATTGAGTCTACCAACCAAATATAAACAAAAGAAAATATCGTTTTTGATACAGTTTCGATATTGGATTTTTGATATCGATATATCGATGTATCGTTGCAAAATATATCGGCCGAAAATATCGATTTATCGAATAAAAAATATCGATATATCGATGTATCGATATTTATCCGACAACCCTAATTAATGTCAAGTCCAGAAGTCATGTTTTGTCTACATTTAAAAAATAGAGTTTAATATTCATAATTTTAATTTCCGTGTAGTATATACTAATGTTTACTTATTAATTTTAAGAAAAATCTTGGTAAACTTATTTATTGTTGCAGTTACTTCCCAAAATTTTACACTTGCTCGTCACAGAAATTTGTTTTCACTTTTTTAATAGTCGAAACACGGACACACGGAGTAGTATCTAAAGATGTCTCACAAGTAATGTTATTTTCGCATTGATTAAAATACAAATAAGGAATTCGATTGTTAGTGTTAACTGTATTCTTTATATTAGTGTCAAGATTCTACCTGGAGCTACTGTGTGTGAAGACTGCACATTAGAAGGAGACATAACGATTGGTGGAGGTACAGTTATTCATCCAAGAGTAACTATCCTTGCTGAAGGAGGTCCAATAATCATAGCCGAGTACTGTATCATCGAAGAATATTCAACAATAATACATAAGTAATTAAAAATACTTATTTCAATTTGTTTACTTAAACAATTTTTATAAAATTGTTGTTTATAGATTTAAATTGGTTTTCTAATTTAAAAATTTGAGGTATTTAATCCAATAAAAATCAGTTGACTGTTATGTGCAAAAGATTTGAAAACTAAAACGGCAGTAGATTGTAAAGCTGAATATACTTACTTCTAATGAATCAGAAAGTCCACTTATTAAATGACAGCTTAAGTCCAGCTACTAGTTAGACTGACTCCTTTACTACAAGGTTAAGTCAATAAACAAATGATAATATTCACAATAAACAAAAAAGAAATACAAATATCACTGTATATATACACTTAATCTACCTAAATAACTTCAAAAATTTGTTGTATTAATGATTTGCATTGTCCTCTTTCAGGAAAAGTGACAAGCAAGAAAATCCTCCCAAGCCATTATTCATTGGAGCACACAATGTTTTTGAAGTTGGTTGTAAGCTAGAGGCACCTTGCGGTCATATTGGAGAAAGCAATGTCTTTGAATGTAGATCTTTTGTGGGTGTTGATGTAAAAATTGGAAGTGGCTGTGTAATTGGTAAGTTCAACACAATACAATGGTCATAATTTTGTTGCGCTCACTAAATAAGATTAAATTATCGCTATTTTCTTTCAATAAGAGTAATATATAGTGAAAAAACACTTGTAGTGCTGTCCTTTTAGTCTGTACTCTGTATGTAGCACTTCTTTAGAATAGTAGTCTATGCTTCAGAAATTGTTAATTAAAACTGCTACAATTTGGTATGTAGTTTATAGTTTATTTCTCCTCGAAGTGAGTATATAATTATACATTTTTCGAATGTCACTGTACATTTTATAACAATATTTGAATTTGACTTATTTAAATATCTTGTATAATAAACATATCATTATTTTTAAAACTAATTTTTAAACAATGCCTTTATAAACGATATTTGAAACATATTATTGGACATAGTTCCGACTAATTACATCCAGCATATATGTGAAAATATTATAATAAATAACATGATATTCAAAGAAAAGAAGTTTTTCATATTATTACATACTATTTTCATGATTAAAAAACTAAATATTTTGTTGAAATAACAATTGAAAAAAATAAATAAAAATCACTTACTATTTGAACAGATACTTAAAACAAATAATACAAATTCAATAATCACTCTAAATTAAAATACAAATTATCCCTTTGAGTGGCAAAATCCCACACCGAGAGACAATAAAACAGAAAGAATATGGCAGATGTCATTTTTGAAATTGGCGCACCTGTGGCAAGCCTTCCGCTCCGGGAGAGGTAATTATTTTCCGCATGTGACATTCTCCCGATCCGGGAGAATCATCAGGTGCCTTATTCTAAGTGGATTTTAGCATCATATAAGAATTTGTACACTGCTCTAACATAAACAGAAGAACAAAGATAGAATATACTCTAACAAAATGTCAACAAGACATTTATGTCAATGAACGTTTATTTTTCCTGGAACACTGTTGTACAGGTTGTTGTATACAATGAATGTGCATGAATTTTTTAAATATTTTAGTATTTTACGTTGTTTGTTTTATGATTGTATGTTTTAAACTATGGTTAGGTATTGTATGTAAAACACAAATATTAAGGAGAAAAAGTGTAATTTATGAATTATGGTAGATTACGTATCGAAAAACAGAAAAAATACCCTGACCCTATATTTACTTTACGATATTGTTTTAATATCACACTTTGTACATATTAGCCGTATGAAATATAACAGCATACTTAATCAAGAATCTGAAATTCTACATCTGATTACGCATTTAATTCAGAAATGCAATAAAATTTAAGTTTTTCTAAACATCGATAACTAGCTTAATTTTTTTTCAAGGTTCTTGTCACATGTGACGTAATTGGCAAACATGTCGGCTGCCATACCTAGGGTATCGGTAGATAGGTAGGTAGTAGGGAGCGGGAGGGTTGCCACTTGTGCATAAATGATCAAAATGGCTTTGCCACCCGACGGGTTATATAAAAAAGTCAATCTATACATAAATGAAAATTTAAAAAATTGAAATAATTAGCTTCACATAACAATGTCAATATTTCAATTTAATTTTTAAATTTATTTTAATTTATTAAAAATATATTATAAATTTAAAAGCAATAAAAATAGAAGTAATTTTGAAAAGAGTTATAAAATCAAATTGAATATCAATATCATCATTGCATTTAATTGCATGGACATTATTTTCACATGCCAATGTCAAAGGTTAAATGTGACTGCCACATATCGCAGTATAACAACCAGATGAACATATCTACATTTTGTAAATTTTACGAGAGAGCAAAAATACTGCGGGAATTCGTCACCTCAAACTTTACTAACTCATTAACAAAGATAGCATACAGTTGGCGATAAAAAAAAATATTGATATGTTGTCCAACTATTGGAGCATTAAACAATAAAAAATTTTTTTTGCTTATAATGCTTGCAAAGATACTATAATTATTTTTTTGAAGATACGCTCATCTGGGTCTTATACCGTATATTTACATAACAATAGATTTTCTTTAAACACAATCTTTTTTTTTACTCACTTAATATAAAACAAGTGTGTCAGAAAATAAATAAAATTAAGCAGTTAATTAAAAATCACAATATCCACTAGCATCATAAAAATATTGTACCTGTTTCTTCTTAAAACCTAGATAACTATTGTTAAAGACTCAGAAAATGAAACATATTTATGATCTAAAACATATATTCAACTCACATTATCACAACTGAACATTTTAGGCTTACCTTAGCACACTTAATTAGACGCTGTCTTACACATTACACAAATGTTAGGCCCTTAGTCCTAAGGCCCCAATCTGTAAGGCCCTTCTTGCTTCACGATCCAACACGTAATGGCCGCCTCCGATATGGATCACTTATGTTTATAGGTATCAACTCGTAATGACAGCGGTGTTGCCATTATGACAATTCATGTTTCTAACACTATAGTTAAAACTTTTAAAATGTCATAACATAAATTAATATCCTAAAACATTTGACTAAATTGAAAAAATAAAAATAAGTAAATAAATAAAATAAAAATAAATAAATAAATAAAATAAAGTAAATAAAGTAGCTAAGCCCGCTGAGTTTTTTGCTTGATCTTCTGAGTGTATGTAGTAAAAACAAACAAGAAAAATAATATACATCCCTATTCTGCAAGTGGGAACTTCAAGAGAATAATTGTCACTTATTCTGAGGAATTTGACCTCACTATTTCAGTATTAAAATCTCTCTCTTTCCTTCAAATAAGTTGGGGCAAATGGATGAAAGAGAATAGAGTACAACAGGGAGAGATAGGCAACCACCTGACCTTAGCATGAAATTTGGAACAAGATATGTGTAAATACACATAATGAAAATGTTAATCCTATGCATAGACGTTGAATTGTATTTATTTGCTCAACAGTGGGATTTGGTACTTGTACTCGTATCAAGTGCATTAGTAAAAGAATTGATTAAGATGATCAAATTGATGAAAACGGCCTTACAAAGTTAAAGTTGCAGAATCAGAATCAGAATAATCTTTATTCACATGAACCATACAAGTGGTATTTGTGCGCGTCGACATTTTTTAAACTACCACAGGATCGGAATTGCGGCCTCACACTGAGAAGATCCGGTGAAAGAAACTCAGCGGGCTTGTCTTTTTTTCAATAATAATATTAACAATATAATCTAGATTAAAAATACTAATTACAATCTTATTTTAATTTAAAAAAAGGTATAAAAAATTACATTACAAATTGCAGTGGGAGATTGAAACCTCTATTCCCAAGCATGTTCATCTTTCAAATACCTACTCTGAGACCGTATAATAGCCTTTTTGACATAATTTTGCTTTGATACATTTTTTAAACTTATTTATAAGTAGATCTCTAATACCAATGGGCAGCTTATTGTAGAAATGTATACATTGACCCAAAAAAGATTTACTAATTTTACGGAGACGAGTTTTGTATGCGGTTAGATTATTTTTATTCCTCGTATCAATATTGTGAACATCACATTTTTTTGTAAACATACATAGATTTTTTTTAACATACATTAAGTTTTCGTAAATGTATTGGGAACTGAAGGTTACAGTATTTATTTCTTTGAATTTTTCTCGGAGGGAATCCCTTTCTTTAAGATTATAATTAGCTCTAATAGCTCTTTTCTGTAATACAAATATATTAATTATATCTGCAAAATTTCCCCAAAGAAGTATCCCATAAGACATTAAACTATGAAAATAGCTAAAATATACTATTTGGGCCGTTTCAACATCTGTTAATGTTCTTATTTTTTTAACTGCAAATGCTGCTGAACTAAGCCTATTTGCCAGTTTCTCAATATTTTTGCATTGCAATTTTTTATCAATTGTGATGCCTAAAAAGACAGTGGATTCAACCAGATCCAGATTAGATCCATTTACTGTTTGTATATCTTGGCTGCATGTGTATTTGTAAAAAAACATTCCTTAAAACAAATGTTTTAAAATAAGTGTTGGGAATTTCATGTTTTGGAATTAGTGAGAAATTGCATGTGCAAAAAGTAAATGTGTTTTTTCATTTTCCTAAAAAATAAATGTTGCCCAGAAATTGCCCGGTTAGCGATTTGCTTGATGTAAATAGGCATACATTGGCTACAAAATAATTGTTATGTGAAGTCTGCAAGTGAACATGCACGGCGAAAATATTGTTTTTAACCTCCGACGCTAAAAGGTAAAGGGTATTATACCTAGTACTATTTTATATCAGTCATTTATTACTAGTGTCTGTTTTTTTTAATCTCAGACTGAATTGACCGACATAAATACGGATAATGACCCCAGTGTTCTTTTTAATTATTGATGGATTTGAAACGTAAATTAATGGCGATTTTTGAAGAAAGATCTAAATTTGTTTGATACTGCAACCATAAAATTTAAGAGCCACTTTTAACTGAAATCAAAAATAAAAAAACTATATTTTACTTTCTTCTTTGAAAAAAGAAAAAAACGATCTTTTAAATCACAATGCCTCTACCACGGAATAAGGCTGATTTACCACGACATTGAACTGTACCCGTTGCCACCACATTGAAGTGTTCATTTGAAGTGCATCTGTTGTAACTGTTGTGTACAAACTATGGATTACCCACTTTTATTTTGTTAGAAGTATTATATACATACATACATACATACATACATATCTTCACGCCAAGTCCCTTACGCGGCAGGCAGAGAGTATCGAATGCCAGACCTCACGATCCTGACAAACCTGTCTGGCTTCCTTTTCATTCATTACTCTTTTCATACAAACACGCCGGTTTCGGAGACTTGATATCACCCTCGGATAATATCCGAGTAATCTGATCGTGAAATGTCAATCTTGGTCTCCCCGGATACTTACATCCAACATCATTCGCATTGTATATCTGCTTTGTCAATCTTTCATCTGTCATTCTTTCCACATGACCGAACCAGCGGAGCATGCCCTTTCGCATTTTAATAGCAACACTTTCTTTCAGTCTCACTCTTTCTCCGATCTCACTGTTAGGAATGCGGTCAGCGAGCGTTACACCACAGATTTTCCGTAGCGCTATCATGCTCTTTCCACCGCATTTATCATACTTTCATGCTGTTTCTGACATACCCAACTCTCGCTTCCATACAATAACGTTGGGATAAGCACAGAGTTATACAAAGCGAGTCTAGCTTTTTGACTCAAAACCTCGCTTTGAAATAGCTTAGCCAACGCTCCATCATACTATTCCCTGCACACACTCTCCTCTCTACATCCGTGGTGTACCTTCCATCCCTGCTAAAAGCGCAACCAAGTTATACAATTTCATTCACTTGATCTTTTTTTTTTTATACTGGAAGGCAAAAAAGCAGACGGATTTCCTGTTGGTAAGAAATTCACGCCGCCTAAAGACACCAAGAATGGTAATGGTGCGTTGCCAAGATGAGGTCAGGATGTTAGGCCCCGAGCAAAAGTAAGTTTACCGGCTACCTAAGGCGGTGGTACCGATCCGGGCAAGTCGCTGCGAAACTCTACCACCTAGTCAGATGTCACGGTGTTAGTGACGGTGAGCCTATGCTCGCCTTTCACGAGCTGCCTGGCAAGGAAGGCAGATGGTCTATTCTACAATACTACAAGGAGCCCGGGGAAAAGTTATCTAGCACTACATCATCAATTAAAACTCTTACATTCGTTCTGGCTACGTTATAAGTGTTTGAATAAAAAATTTTGGTTTTGTTGCATTCATATTTCACAGGCCAACGATGAAAAAACTTTTTTACTAAAAATACCTTATTCTAATGTTTTTTAGGTCGCTGAATCCAAATATGATGCTTACAAAGCTGTATCACCCACAATTTCTTCACATTTTGTAGTAACCTTTTTTTTAATTAAGCGATTTCTACAGAATTTAACATATACTATAATAGTTTGAATATAATAAAAAAAGTAGAGGTTATGGACTTAAATTGTGTTGGTAGCACTGCTGAAACACACTAAGATCATACTTTGGAACTGTACTTGGAGATCAGGATAAATCTTGGGCGCCGCATAAGGTATGTTATGTATGTGTTGAAGATCTAAGAAAATGGTCAAAAAAGGAGAAAAAATCCTTTAAATTTGCTGTTCCGATGATATGGAGAGAGCCAAGAAATCATTCTGATGATTGTTACTTTTGCAGTGTTGATGTAACTGGTCACAACTCAAAAAATAAGAAGGTAATAAGCTACCCTAACCTTATGTCTGCAATCCGACCAGTGAAACACGGTCAAGATTTGCTGGTCCCTGAACCTCCAGATGATTTGGATTCCATTCAAACTGAACCATCTTGTGATGTAGAATCTGAGTTAGGTGAACAATATGATGAAGAATTTCGATGTATTACAGAAAATATAGAGCCTAAATTGTTTACTCAGATTGAACTTAATGACTTGGTTAGGGATCTAGGCTTAACTAAAGAAAAAGCTGAATTGCTTGGCTCTAGACTGAAAGAAAAGAACTTGTTGGGTGCTGGAACCAGCATTTATGTGTATAGAAAGAGAGAGCAACAATTTTCAAATTTTTTTGAACAAGATGGTGATTTAGTGTACTGTACAGACATTCCAGGTCTGATGAATGAATTTGGTGTTGCGTACAAAAAGGAAGACTGGAGGCTATTCATTGACTCATCTAAAAGAAGTTTAAAGGCTGTTTTATTACACAATGGAAACCAGTACGCATCTATACCTGTTGGTCATTCGGTACACATGAAAGAAAGCTATGAAAACCTGGAAATAGTGCTGAATAAAATAGGCTATTGTGATCATGGTTGGATGATATGTGGTGATTTAAAAGTAACATGTATGCTACTTGGTCAACAAGGTGGTTTTACCAAGTTTCCATGTTTCTTATGTGAATGGGACAGTAGGGCTAGAGATCAACATTGGTGCAAAAAGAACTGGCCTGCTAGGGAATCTTTAAAACCAGGTGAAAAGAACATTCTTCGCAAAAACCTCGTAGATCCAAAAAAGGTGCTCCTACCACCTCTTCACATAAAGTTAGGCCTCATGAAACAGTTTGTCAAGACTTTGCCCAAAGATGGACCATGTTTTATGTATCTCTGCCTAAAGTTTCCACACCTTTCAGAAGCTAAACTGAAAGAAGGCGTCTTTGTCGGACCAGACATTAGAAAAATGATGTTAAACCTTAACTTTGAATCGACAATGACCTCAAATGAGAAAGAAGCATGGGTGTCATTCAAGCAAGTGCTTACCAAGTTCTTGGGGAATTAAAAAGATCCAGAATATGTTGCTATTGTTGCTAACATGTTAAAGAACTTTAAAAAGTTAGGATGTTTGATGAGCCTGAAAGTTCACTTCCTCAACAGTCATCTTGATTACTTCCCGGAAAACTTGGGCGATGTAAGTGAGGAGCAAGGAGAGCGTTTTCACCAGGACATTAAACTGATGGAAAAACGCTATCAGGGCCGCTGGAACACTAACATGATGGGGGACTACTGTTGGTCACTTCACAGAGAAGTTCAGCAGGCGACTCATCGTAGAAAAAGCTACACAAGAAGTTTCAAAGAAAAGAGGGAAAGAAAATACAAACCAATCCCAGATGACTAATGGAACCTGATTTATATCACATGTATAACTCTTTCAAGTAACCTATTGTAATAATATATTCATGATTATGATGTAACATAGTGTTTCATTAATTTCACCATATACCGTATTTATACTACATAAGAAACTACATAAAAATGTATACTACATAAAAACCCAAATTGCAGAAAAACTATGGGTGATACAAAAAAACTAAGGCCAGATTTGGATTCAGCACATAAAAATCTATAAAAATCAGCTATTAAAGTAAAAAAAGTTTTCACAAAAAAAATTTTCGTCGGCCTGTGTTTTCTATATGGCGTAAAGTTTTAACTAAAACCCCGGACAAATTACACAAATTGATCTAATTGGAAAATAACCAAATTATATGCTCGTGTTAATGGTCCTAAGCAACTATACTAATTTATAGAAATACTTGAATAGCTATTGTTTAATAGCTAATGTTTAATTGTATGATAGTTTTTGGTGTTCTTACGCAATAAGTAAGACTTTTAAAATATAATGAAGTGGAAAGCTTTTTTAAAAAAGGGCTTCGTCAAGTAGCTCCACAGCGACGAAAGGACTGTATAACCCATGTGTCGAAAACCGGAGACAATATTTGTCAACAGTGTCGTAGGTCGGAGGGTAGGGTAACCTGTAGACTTGCACCATTCTCCTAACATTCCGGCCACATTACAACAATGCACCTACAGCACCTATTGGCCGCCTTTATCCCTCGCGTGCTCATTCGCTGTGTTTTATGTATGTAAAAAAGGATCATTATAGAAACAGATGAAAAATTTGATTATTTTGAATACCTTTTCAAGTACCAAGTCATTATCTGAATAAATAAAATTGATAGTTAAAAATATGTAGAAATGTTGCTTTTTGAAGTGAAAACTTCTTTAGCGGTGTTGCTCACTTTTTTTTGGAAAACTTCTAAACTCGCGTCAGGACACATGACTTGATCGAAAATTCGTAAGATGGATAGATGGCGCGGCGTAGGAGAGGAAGTATCCCCCTCTCTTTCTACAGCGTGGCGAAAATGTATGCCTGCTCGCTCTGTTTCGTTTAGACGGCGCTGGGCGCTTGCGCGATTGTTCGTGTTGTCACGTTTGTGTACGATAGCCATAAATGAATACCTATTACATTTTATCACATAAGTGATAGTACCTTCATACTGGTAATTAAAACATTTCGTGCAAAATTATTCCCCGACCATTCCAAAATATCAAAAATACAAAAGATTAATATTCAAGTTTTCACTTCTGCCGGCATTTCCGGAGTGCAACCCGTCGTTTCTTTTTTTAAATTTGGTTTTGTGAAAATACAAATAATAACATTTAGTAACCTAAGAGTATGTAGCATGTCCATTTTGTTATATATTATTTATTCGTTTGAAATACACACATTCACAGTTTTCAGTCTTAACATATAAAAAACGGTAACATATTTACTGACATTTTCCCATAATGGCACGACACTATTTTGAATCGCAGAAAACTCTCAACATTGCTAATGTCAAATCAGTCCCTTGAGATTAAAACAGAAAGGTCTTAGCCGGCCACAGAAAGGGGCAAATTAAATAATAAATAATAAATTAAAAAAACAGGCTATAATTGACAATTTTACAGAGTATCATTTCATTAGTGAATATTTTTACCATAGGATAGTTTTCGTAATATTGTGGTAGTGACAGGTTGTCTATTTATATAAAAGAAAGTTGTGTTAGTTACAATACTTATACCGGCTGAACCGATTTGGCTGAAAATTTATGGGGCTTAAAACCAAATCCAAAACAAGAATATTTTATAATTTACCAGAAGACGGACTTACGATACTCTTTTTATTTTTTTCCACTGAGAGGAAAAATATTTTTAATTTTACCCATACAAATCGAATAGTTAAAACTAAATTCGCTGGAATTTGAAATTTTGAAAAAAATTTTTTTTTTTTAATAGAAAAACAAATCTTATACAATTATCAATTTATTGCAGGTGCTGCATGTTGCTTGACTGCTCCTCAAACCTTGTCAGACAACACTGTGATTTGGGGATCTGAACATCATATTAGAGAAGCATTAGAAAAACAACCCTCCCAACTCTTGCAGCTTGACTTCCTGAGCAAAGTAATGCCCAATTATCATAGACTAAGAAAACCAAATGTCCACAAGAGACAAGCGTCAAAGCAATCTCAGGAACCGGTTAAAACTTAGGGCTAATAATATTGATATTTAATCTGTAACCAATTTTTTATAGATTCTTAAATCTTAATTTTAATATATGAGGCATGGTACAAATCACCAATAAAACACACTGTTACACGATCACGGAGACGGATGCAGTTTGTGCATCCGACTTCGCTTCGTTTTAGAACGGCGGCGTTTTTGTGTTGCTCCATTTTATAGTACCTCTCCCTACGCTTCAGCCAGTGGCGTGCGCTCCATAAAGGCTTATAAACAGTGCTTCCTTCATAAATTGCGTGCGTATTTAAACATGTAATTTTTGAATTAAACCTACTTCAAAAAACGAATTCTACTTCTAAAACGATCGATATCCACGTTATTTAAGAAAACTATTGTTGATTAATATCCACGCTATATTCATACATGCGTTCATACGCACACAGCAAGCTCACAAAAGTGGCGACATTTATGTGAAACCGTTGCCAAAAGCTCGAACTAGATGTGCCTTTATAATCTTTGCATGTTTGAAATTTTACAAGTCATGTACAAGAAAAATGTGATTGAGTGAATGCACGCACAGCAAACAATTTAAAAAGGTATGAGTTAAATGTAAGACAGCTTTTCGTTTTAAATATTGTTATAATTGTAAAGTATAGCGTTGCCAATTTGTTGAGTTTTACTGGACCTTTTTTTACCTTTCAGTTAGTTTTAGCGACAGAAAGGAGTTTTTAAGTTCTTATCAAACTACGAGTAGATCACTAGTTTGAGGCGACGAAATATTCTTTTCGAAGTGCGAATAATAATATTTTCATTTCTATTTCACTCTGCTACTAAAGGATCTAAGAAATCTTTGAGGATAGGAAAATCTCCATTGGAGGAATAGATTTCGTCATAATTTATTAAAATCTATTTAATTAATTTCAATTCATAATAGCTTTTATGACGTAGATCTATACAAATATTCTTGTAACGCGTCTATATAATTTTAAAAACTACCACCGGATCGGATCTATAAAGTCAATTTCACAATCAGAATCTTGACGAGATATCAGTGTCATTGCATCAGTGTCAGTTTCAGATATTTCAGATGATAATTTTCTTTTGGAAGTATTATTCTGTTCTGCTACCGCATTTTCATCAGTATTAGTTACAATAGCACCAGGTTTTATGTTCAGTTTTTATTTCTTTTTTATTTGTTGTTTCGGTTGGATTTCTTTTGTTCTTGACTCTTGCAAGATTCCTTAGTCAACTCAATCTTTTAAATTTTCTGCATTAGTTGCACGTTTGGTCGGAGGAAGCCACATAAGAATTAATACGGATCCTTTAAATCCCGCTCTAAGATTATCTGTAGACTTATCACTCATTTCCTCAAGATACTTCCTCGAAAGCCGTGGGGACACCTCTAATTTTCATTTTCCACTATGATAACACTTGACTCCATTTTGTTTTCAAAGGTCTAAAAATGCCACATCTATAGATTGACCTAAACCTATACCATTAGGTGGTAACAAAATGAATCTTATATTTTCTTCCAAGCATTTTTCTATAACCCATTTGGAGATATGGCTAGCCAAATTATCTCCTGTCATTACTTTGGGCTTCTCGTAAAAATTTCGGAAATACGGTATGATGAGCGTCTTAAACTAATCCTCAAACGATTCCATTGTAAACCAACCACTGCGTGTGCGATTGTATCTTGCTCCTGTAGTCCCTCTAATTATTCCAAGTGTCATAAAAGTGTAATTTAAGTATACCGGTAAAATGTGTCCATTACCAGCACAGCTAAACATTACTGAGGTGCTGGACTTCGAGCTATCTATATTTTTTTCTGGATGACGACATGATCTGACAATGACTTTGCGTTTTTTTGGATCATGGCTCTAGTTGGTTTCCTCACTGTTGATAATCATTGATGGCTGTACATCGTTCAGAAAACCTTCATCAAAATATTGGTTGGTTGTGGTTTTATCAACCGCAGCTCTTGACCTTTTTATATTTTGACAAAGGCATTCAGTAAGTTTACTTCTATGCCTTGTTATAAACTTTTGACCCAATCTGGACCTGGTAAATTATGTTCGAATCTTGACTCGGTTATACCTTTTTTGTCTAAATCAATTATAATCAATCAGCGAATATCATTTTTTGACAGTGGAAACCCCCAATCTCCTGCCACTAAGACAATCTGCTATCACATTTTCTTTGGTTTTATTAAAGTGGGATATTTCTATATTTATGTTTTGTGGTTTTTTTTCAAGAATAGGGAATACGTTGTAACGTCAATTCTAATCAAAAGTTTATATGAGGTTTACACTTTTCAAATACAAAGGAAGCAACAATCTTATAAATAAATCGGGACTAATAAAGTTATGAGCCATAATTATATTGTTGGTTAGTTGGTATATTCAAAATATATTTTTTGCAAATTCGCTTAATAAATTACAGTTACTTACATTACCTAAGTATTAACGTGCATACCGCGCTTGAGTCGACACCAAATTGGTTGAAATATCTCTTTCAGTGTAGTCATAGGAAGTAATTAAATGCCTGCATGTCCCAGATTAAACATAATATGTCTAATTTTTCTGACGTCTAACGGTAGTCGTCGTGTTTACAGCTAGTATGCTAAATTTCGTGTCGCGGTAACTTCGAAACAACTGTCTACTGAACCAAATTTTCTAACTATCTGTTAGAAAACTTAATCCAACTTAAAATTAGAAAGAATAGTTTTTATCCTGATAAGTGAATAGATTCCTGCGGAAGAGCTGAATAGCAAACTCATTCTCTTATCTCTTATACTAACTCTGGGCCAGAACATGAGAGTCATAATGGCGACAGGATTAGGTAAGGCGGAAGAACCCTACTCGGGCAAGTTTCTAAAAAGCACTATCTATACCACCAGTGGTCTTATATTTTAACCAATGCTCGCCAGAGAGGCAGATGGTATATTCTACTCAGCTTAGTGCACATCATATGTTGCTGACTTTTGTGAGAACTTAGCTTAAACTAAAATGTCTCTAAAGATGATATACATATTATATAAGGTCTTTTCAAATTAGTGCACGATATTTTACCTGGACATTCTGAATGGTAGATTCTATACTTCTTATCGTCGGAGCTTGGTGGAATTGGCTATATAACAACTGTATATTGTTATATAGCCCTGATGATGCTTGTATAGCGAAACCGGTTGGCTAAATACTAAAAATAAAAAATAATAAAATATATTGTGGAAAGTACAAGTGTTTTTAAATAA
>NJDD01001481.1:72018-90255 GCA_002245505.1 Calephelis nemesis | reverse complement strand
TTTGTCTTAAGAAACAATCGGAAAAGGCGCAATTTCGCATGAAATTAGTTTATTTGTCGTTTATAACACTAAAATAAATAAAACCTTGTGATTTGACAGAATAGCGCCATCTCTTGTAATTTTTTGCCTAGCTGTGTTGAACGTTTGCCCTTAATGAAGTCCCGTCTCTTCATAAGTAGTATTGGGCGTGTTCGGCCAAAGTAAGTACTTACTAAATTTAGTAAGTCACTTACTATGCTTACAAAATTTTCGGCCGGGACACAAAATAAGTGCTAACGCAGTAAGTATGGCTTAATATACGACGCCATTTTGCTTATTGTTTATGTACGGGATATGACAGTTAGTCTGTCCTCGCCGAAAAGCGCTACAGTCAGCTTGTAAGACTTTAATTTTTTTATGCTTACTGGCTTACTAAGTTTAGTAAGTACTTAATTCGGCCGAACACGCCCATTGTATACCTACTCTTTCCCTGTGTCAATGTCGTAGTATCTCTAAGTAGTCTGTGGTCAATATTATTGTGTCAATCGTCAAAACTATTTTGGCGGCAAATCGCGAAAGTCTAAACAAAACGAAATCTGCCTGAGTGTGGCATGTAAATCACAAAATACTTTACCTATACAAATTATAAGTACAAGTATAATCACTAGTTTATGTATGTCGACAATACATAAACGATACAAGTGAAATTGCATGAAGGTACATAAATCTTGGAAAAATGATTGGTGAAGAAGCTACTTTTAATTTTCCATTTATTCCTTACGATATACAGAAAAGATTTATGACGGAATTGTATGCAACACTTGAACAAAAGAAACTTGGTATATTCGAAAGTCCAACGGGAACGGTGAGAAAATAATATTCGTACTTAGTAATTTAAAAAATCTGGTTATTGTGCAAATGCTATATATAACATCAAAGTATTTTACAGGGTAAATCGTTAAGTATATGCTGTAGTGCTGTTCAATGGCTTAAAGATAACGAGTACAAAATGCAAGAACATTTGATAAAGGAAATTGAAGCAGTTAAATTGGACATAGAATCCAATTCAGGTGAAATAAATTTAAACATTGCTCTGACATGCATTAGTTTTTATTAAATAAGTATTTGGATTTGCCATAAAAAGTGAGCTATAAGTAGGCTTGCCAACTCTAAGGAGTTGGAGGGTCGAAGGAGAGTAGATACGAATTTGCGAGACATAATGTGTCCACAAAATGTTTAGTATTTTATAAGCAGGATACAAATTATGTTGATTAAAAACCAAAAAAAAAGTTTTTTGTAATTTGGTACGAAAAGTAAAATAAAACACCTAGCTAAATTAATAATAGATTCTAGTATATATAATATATTTGTATATAGTATTCTTAATATATACTGTTATATATTAAGAATAGGTACTGGTAATTTTACTTTTTACTATAAGTACGTACTAACTTAATGCTACATTTTCAATGAGATTTGGCACTTTATGGGAATTTTGAATTTTTCGTTATTGCTATACATATTTGATTTGATAATTTCTAATAATAGTTTAGTCTGTTTATGTTGCTACTCATTGATGGAGTACTCCTGACACTATCTGGTTGTTCCATCAATTTACATTATGGTTTGAGAGAAAGTTTTTTCTTGAATTGCTCGCACTGGTCAAACTAGTGATTTTGAGTGAGTGTCCTTTTATATGTTTTCTTAATTTTTAAGCACCAAGTAGTATGTGCATGAATACAAAATTTCAAAGAGTCAAATATTCTCTCAGATCTGGATGCCTCTTTAAAGGTCCTGAAATTGGGGCGGAAGAGATAGTATTATAGCACCCTTAATCCTTATAAAGTACCAGATGGCAAACTACTGGAAACTCACATTTTTGCCGTAGCAATAATGTCTCATTTAGTCATTTTTCATTTGTCACATTAGCTGGGCAATGAGGCTCTGACTCAACTTTGTTGCAATTAACAACATTAGATTCACATTTTTAATAATTTTAAATATATGTTTTTTGTACAGTAAGTATTTTATAGCCCAGCTATGGTTTTCTACAGCTTACCTTACCTTAAAGGATATAATGTTAAGACCAAGAACTCCCATGCAGGTTAGACAGACAGTAGAGAGTGCAAAAGTGTCTAACTTACATATTGCTGTTATCTTGGGGATGGGTGGGATCCATGAAGTAATTTTATTATCTTGGTGACATAACTACATGCCAATTTATGTCTTAATATCTTCAAAAACAATGATATTGGGAATGTTCAACTTTACAGATGTACATGACTGGCTGCAAGTGGAATATGAAAGGATTAAAAAGAATCAAACATTGATAGCATTGCAAAGTAAATTAGATTTAATTAAAAAGAGAGAAGAATATTTCAAAGAAATGCAAATGAGAGTAGCTCATCAAAAAGTAAATCTTACTAAAATTGATGGATATTTAAAATATACAGATAAAAATACAGAAATTGATGCAGATAGTGTAAATGACGAAAGTGTTGAAGATGAAGATTTAATTGTTGAGGAATTTGACAAAAGTGATAAGGATTCTGATAATGAAGATTTTGAGAATGACAGTAGTGAAAATAGTGAGTTCCCAAAGGTATATTGTTTAAAGGTTTTTTCTTAATAATAGTATCTAAATTCAAATTTTATAATTTCTAATTAGGTGTCATATTAAATGTCATTTAAGTATAAATATTTTATATGATGATGTGTTGCCAAATTGTGGCTTAACTGTTAAGTAAGTTTATAGACTTTTTTTTTACTGGTTTTACCTGTCATATTCATAAAATTAAAAATTATCTTTAACTAAGTTAAGAACCATCTAGATTGTGTCAGCTTTTATAAACAAACTCCTCATTGCTATTGGTCCTATAGAATATGAGTGATGTCCATATGACTAAAATAATCTTAAGATTAAATTTTTTTAATGAATCTCCGATACGCATGCACACTCAGTAACCTCATTATTTTTAGGATCAGGGGTTAGTAGAAACCAGTAGGGTTACTCTTGAATCTCGATATCATGCGAAATTTGATTCGGATATGTCATTTTAGGTACTTTTGAACACAGTACCAGCAGCTCATTAACATGGGCTATAAATAATTTCAACGAATTCTATTACATCATTTATAATTTACTATCAATTAAATACTAATAATTTGTCAGTATTGTGTTCAAGAGTACCTAAAATGACATAGCCAATTCCAATTTCCAATATTGCATGAATCGAGCTTCGAGAGTAAGGTACCAGGCCAGACCAATTATTAGTTGGTAGATTGAGGTCACAAAAATTACCTTTTGTAGTAAGAGTCCCTAAACATATATTTTTAGTAGGTTTCTAAAATACCTTTAAGAATTTGTTCTATAACTGTTACTTTTATTGAATTTCAGGCATTATCGTTTATTTCATAAAAAAATTGCTTAATTGAGGTGCAACACCATAAAAAAGATTGATCACAAACAAATTCGTATTGTTTAATGTACCTCTTGAAAAGCCGAGTTTTTGTTATTATTATTTGTAAACGAGTGTGATCCTACTAATATTATGAAAGCAAAAGTTTGTAAGGATGTGTGAATGTTTGTTACTCTTTCACGCTTAAATGGCTGAACAGATTTATCTGAAATTTGGAACACAGATAAATTGTGACCTGGATTAACATATAGACTACTTTTAATCGCAATCGCGCAACGGGTTCCTGCAAAAACGCGTGCGAATCCGCAGGCAAAAGCTACTTACAACATACAAGATACAATATACATACATACAAGAGTGAATATGTGGAACATGTCAACGACCTCCTTATATAGGAGTCGGGCTGGCGAGGCGTCGTGCGGGCCGCTTGTGCCGCAAACGGTTCAAGCCAAATCTGACTTTCGGTGCTACAGGTTACGGCGCTGCACTGCGGGTCACGAAACGTATGTTTTCGGTTCTACAGAACAACGTCTATGGATAAAACAGATTTTTTACTACGTATTTTTCCAGGATAACAAGTATCAAATTTTATGCCCAGGATAATAAGGTATAATTATACCAAGTTTCATCGAAATCAAACCGTTAGTTTTCACGTAATGCCTGAACATACAGACAGACAGACAAAAAAAAATTTAACCACACATTTGGGTTTGGTATCGATCCAGTAACACCCCCTGCTATTTATTTTTTCAATATTTTCAATGTACAGAATTGGTGCGCGTTACCCCAGCTAGAAAGTAGCACCTAGACTGATATATATGAGTGGGACAAATAATTAGTGCTCGATGTGCTGTAAATGTGCGCCGAATAAAAAAATTGTGCATGTTGAAGTTGTTGGAAATAAACGGAAAAAACACTTCCAGCTGGGGTAACGTTACCCCAGCAAGAAAAATCTAAACTAATTATCGGAGAGTTAAAAATTGTGTATGAGCAGAGAGCTTATATTTGCGCAAATTTGTGCGCTAAAAATAAAATTTGTGCGTCTTTAGGTTTTCGAGGTATTGCGTTTCCTGCTGCGGTAACGTTTTGCAAAATCGTGTATCTCAAGGACTATTATATGTGCGCATGTGGAATAAACACGCACAAATAGCTCTAAATTTGTGCGTATTTGTGACAAAATTAGATTAAAAAATATATTTAAAATTTTTTAAGTAATCGCGGTTTTTCCAAAAATCAAAAAAAAATCGTAGCGCCTAAATGAGAAAATATATAAGGTCACCGAAAACTATCTTCGGTTCTTCATAACGTGTATATTTACCACAAAAAAATCAAAAGCATACATACATGCGTTTTTGAATAATATGAATTAAAGTAAAAAAAAAACGGTGCTCTAACTTTGACGTGATTGCACAAATTACTGTCTCAACCTAAGATGTTAAGGTGTTAACAAAAAATTAGTGCTAAACGCACATCAAATAATATATAAGATAAATATCTAGTGTGAAATATTTCGCATTAAGTAAATATAAACAAAAATCGAAAGAGCAACGTAAACACTGGTTATCCGACTAAATTCGAATGACTACAAAAAAGCGGCGTTTTCATACATACTGATGACCATCTTAACTTAATTCATTAACCGATTGAAACTTAATACGCCCTCGACACTGAAAGTCGAAAATTGTAATAAAAATAAATACTTTATTTATTTAAAAAAGTTATTAGTAAAAAGTAACCTAATTAATATTTTCAATATTATTAGTTAGGTATACTTCATCCCAAGTTTAAATAAAATACATTCAGCATACTTATTTTGCATACTGTGTGTGAACGAACATACAGAAGATTAGTAACATTTGTACAAATAGTACATATTTTATAAACATAAATTAGTTTGGTTAATTTACGAGTGAAAAAGCCAACAACAATAAAAACACATTTATAACAACAGTAAAAAATGAGTGGGTAGAAATTGACTTAAGCCATATTAAGACTAAGTTTTTCATCATTAATAGAATATTCCATTAAATTATTTTCGTCTTGCTATCGCCGCGTATCTACATCGTGCCACCTAACCAACTGCATGTTGCACAGTTTATTTAGGAGAGAGCTGGACAGGTAATAGGCGTACAGTCGTAGTGTGACAGAGACAGATACATTTAAACGTCGCTCTATTGTCAATAAAATAATCATAGTGCGTACTTTGGTTATAAGTTGGTAAACAAACAGTTACAGTTTTGACGTCAAAAAATATATTTGTCTAATCTTTTGGATAAAAATGATTTTGATTGTAATTTATTATGAGCAATTTTTCAACATTATATCATTTTTATATCGTCTCTGTGGTCTAGCGGTCCAGGTGTTGGACTTGACTGCACGAGGTCTCGGGTTCAGTTCCCGGGTCGGGCAACAAATAAATAAAGTTAGGGTGTTCAAATTTTTCTAATAAGAAAAACGTTGCTCGGGATTGGATATATGCCCGGTTAGCGATAGGCATGCCACCTATCACATTGTGGGACTTAGTGTCTAGTTGTGGGTGCCTCTGCCTACGTCTTCAGGGATATGGGCGTGACGATACTTACCTATATATTTTTTATATGTTATATTATTTCATTCGAAAATAATACTTAACATCCTATCCTATTTATATCATAAATGCGTAATGTACGTATAAACGTATGCGTAAAATATATTGTAATCGATACCAATCTCAATTTTTAAATGGAAACTGATCTGTGATTTTAAACTATACAAGGTACAAATAACTTACAAGAACGTTTTGTTTTTAAATATTTACACTTAAGATTTTTTTCTGTGATCTCATGATTACTTTTAGAATCACAATTAAGAAAATAAAAATGTTAATGATTATACGTACAAGGTCTTTCATTTCATATAGTAACAGAATGCATTTTTTAATTAGTTCCCTAAATTTAGTCATAGTTTAGTTATTAGTGTGACTGTACCTGCTATAATACGTTCAATAAAGAACGTCATTAGTATGTATGAAAACGCTGCTTTTTTGTAGTCATTCGAATTTAGTCGGATAACCAGTGTTTACGTTGCTCTTTCGATTTTTGTTTATATTTCGTTAATGCGAAATATTTCACACTAGATATTTATCTTACATATTATTTGACTAAACGCACTAATTTTTTGTTAACACCTAAACATCTTAGGTTGAGACAGTAATTTGTGCAATCACGTCAAAGTTAGAACGCAGTTTTTTGACTTTAATTCATATTATTCAAAAACGCATGTATGTATGCTTTTGATTTTTTTATTGTAAATATACACGTTAAGAAGAACCGAAGATAGGTAGTTTTCGGTGACCTTATATATTTTCTCATTTAGGCGCTACGATTTTTTTTTAATTTTTGGAAAAACCGCGATTACTTGAAAACTATAAATATGTAGTTTTTTAAATCTAATTTTGTCACAAATACGCACAAATTAAGAGCTATTTGTGCGTGTTTATTCCACATGCGCACATATAATAGTCCTTGAGATACACGATTTTGCAAAACGGTTACTGCAGCAGGAAACGCAATATCTCGAAAACCTGAAAACGCACAAATTTTATTTTTGGCGCACAAATTTGCACAAATATAAGCTCTCTGCTCATACACAATTTTTAACTCTCCAATAATTAGTTTAGATTTTTCTTGCTGGGGTAACGTTACCTCAACTAGAAGTGTTTTTTCCGTTTATTTCCAAAACGACAACATGCACAATTTTTTTATTCGGCGCACATTTACAGCACATCGAGCACTAATTATTAGTCCCACTCATATCAGTCTAGGTGCTACTTTCTAGCTGGGGTAACGCACACCAGAGTTGACCCTTCTACAGATTTATTATATCTATAGAAGAAGATATAGATATGTCAGAAAAATAGTTTCAAAACAAACGAAACTTGCTTAACTAAAAAATAGAAAATAATTTTATATGAGTTTAAAGTAAGTATCTTCATGCCCACATCCCCGAAGCGGTAGGCAGAGGCACAAACCAGTGCAATCACGACTAGACAAAAACACTAAGTCCCAGTAATAGGTGGCCAGCCTATCGCCTACCGGGCACATATCCAATCTCGAGCAACGTTTTTTTTATTAGAAAATCGGAAAAACCCCAATTTTCTTTTAGTTGCCAGACCCGGGAATTGTACCCGGAACCTCACGCAGTCAAGTCTGACAGCTGAACCACTAGACCACAGAGGCGAAAATAAATAAATAAACAAAATGTGATTAGGAAAAAATAGTTTTGTCATACAAAAGTGCTAGGTAATAAGACATTTGATAATAAGTTTACAGATTCTCATTTATATTATAAAAAAAGTATTTGAAACAATTTAAAAACCCAGCACACCATGCTTTTAATTTGGATTTTTTTTTATTTTGACTTAAGTATAGAAAACTAGTTTCTTATTTATTAGTTCAACTGGATGTATTAGCAACTTCGTTAGTTTTTTAAACTGTTGTTTGTTTTTGTAGTCTTTAGTACTGCCAAGTACTTAGTTATGAAGTATTGGGTCAGTAGTTGTAGACTAGATTGTAATAAATTTCCCTGCACAATTTACTGCACAATTGATCCAAATGTGTTTATGTGATATAAATACTCAGAAATACTTAAATAGATACCTGATAAGAAATGTAATTAACAATTATTCATTACAAATATAATAGGCATTACACAAATGCCTATTTCCGTCGAGAACTGAACTCAAGCCTGGCCGTTGATCGGTGGCGTTACCTATTCCTGTCGCCATAACGTCCAATGCTTGCCTTTGACGTGTTCGGGTTCGGAGGGTAAAGTAGTCGGTAAACTTACTTTTGGTTGAGGCCTAACATCTCAGCCTCAGGTTAAAATTATTAAATTCAGTTAAAATGCTATTAACCATAAAAATATTGTTGTAAGTTAGCCTTAATCGCCTATCGGTTTTTATAGGAATTTAAATTGGGATCAATTTTGTCGTAGATGTTTTTTTTTGATTAGCTTTAACCCTTAACGCAGCTTACGCGTCGGAAGCTTTAAAAAATAAATATTTTGACTTTTGGCGCCAGATCCTTAAGATTATGATCATTTAAAAGAACAGCAAAGATTACTTAATATTCGGAACTTTAAACATTTACAACTTTTAATCTATTATCTATCAGCCAACTTCCAGTTCATTCATCAGGTCTGTCCTTTTCATTAAGTGCTCGTCATCAGAAATTGAGAACAGATCTATTTAAGGCGAATCGAATGAGTCCAAATTCGATGGATTTACCAGCAGTCATTTCGGGGTCACGTCTCCTATCTTCAAGTTCTATCATCAAACCAGCTCAGTTGTATTAGCTTTCGTTATTGTTTTAACTGTAAGGTCTGACATTAATTTGTTTAAAAATGGAATAAAAACCAGCGGGAAAAATATCTATTTCCAAGCGAGGTTTTGATTCAAGAAGCTAGACTTGCTTTGCATAATTCTGTGCTTGGGATAAGCATTGTAACGTAATCCTTAGCAGCTCGATTGGTTAGAGCATTCGTCGGCTCGAGACGGAGGGTTACAGGTTCAAATTCTGTCTGGGGCGAAATTTTTTCTTTAAAATTTATAGAAAGAATACAGGCTGTTTTTTTAGACCATAATTTTTTTAACAATCTTAATTCTCAAATTGTAGATTTACATAAGCAGTAGAACACACAGTCAATTATCACAATTTGTTGGAGAAATAAAAAGAACTTCATTTAGTAAAAATACCAGAGTGGTAACACTGGCATCACGACAGCATTTTTGTGTTAATTCAGATGTTACTAAACTGAAGAATGTCAATCTTATTAACGAAAGGTATTTTGTTTGGATTTTACTGTTTAAGCGTAGCTTCTCATATTTTAAGATATCTTCATCACGCCCGTATCCCGGAAGAGGTAGGCAAAGTCACGACCATAGCACCCACGAATGGTCGGACACAAAATCCCACAATGTAATAGATGGCAAACCTATACCAACCGGACACATATCAAATCCCGGTCAACGTTATTTTTAACGCTCAAGGTCACGTCCGAGTCTTACGTCCGATAGTTTGCAAGGATCAGCGTTTTTTTATTACCTAGATACCCTGTAAGTGTAGTACGTGGCGATCAGCTATGATATATTCAAACCTAGATGTAAAAATACAAATGGTTTAAATAGCAAAACAGATAAATAATTACGTGCGTAAACTGCGTGCTATTTATTTTTCCCCTCGGATCATTTTTATTGGTCGTTAGTCAGCATTCGGTGCACGGGAGATTCCTGTTTTAGCATGCCATATGTTGCGCATGCGGCTACCTTTTTCGTTAGTCGTTGGCGCCCGCATGCGGGATGTTTAATGTTCCTCACCGCACTTTAGTCTGTAGTTTTGTATAGGTATCTACCTATATTTATCTTTTCCCAAATTTCTTTGTATGCGTTTTCCCTGGAATCTCGATTTTTATATAATTCACTTGTTACATTCCACAAACATGGATAGTCTTGGTATGTTTCTACCAGTTTAAGCATGTGGAAATCGGCAAATCGAGCCGTATTGCTCTCGCGCAACGTCAATTCTCATCGAATAATATTTGTAAAGTAAACCCCGCAGCCTGCACTATACTTGCTTTACACCAACCGACGAATTTTATTGGTTGTAGAGGTCGACTACATATTGACGACGCACTTTCACTAGTTGTTATACCGTATTCGGGGCCACCCCGGATGCTGTTTATCAACCGAGTATTTGACCAATGAAAATGAGCCATCACTAATAAAACTTCCGCGTCCGCTGATCTGCTGTGTAACTTCACTTTTGCTAAAAAAATTAAGTTAAAAGGTCCGTGATCTTAATCCAGATTTTTTCTATAATATTGATGTTCTTTCTTCTATGGTAGAGTTTCGCAGCGACTCGCTCGGATTGGTACCTATTTCTGTCGCCATAACGTCATGACGTGTTCCGGTTCGGAGGGTAAGGTAGCCGGTAAACTTACTTTTGCTCGAGGCCTAACATCCTGACCTCAGGTTGGCAACGCACCATTACCATCTTTGGTGTCTCTAGGCGGCGTGAATTTCTTACCATCAGGAAATCCATCTGCTTGTTTGCCTTCCTATAATATAAAAAAAATCGACGTGGCACTACAATTATTCTTATACATAATTATTCTACTGTTATTGAAAAAAAATGTAATGCTCGCTGAGCCCGCCCGCGAGATCGGTGGCCACTGCCCTCTCGGGCGAACGTAATGTTGGGTGCCCCGCGGACCCGCACCCCTCACGTCGTACTTCCATTCATTAGTCAGTCCAATTCGGGCAACTTAAGCATTTGATAAATTATACCATTTATTACCGTGTGCTAGAATAGAAGTGTACTTACAGTGAATATTTTCGATTACTTAATATATGTATTTTGATGTTTTTTCAAGATGTTTGGATATGCAAAAGTCAAAAACAAGAGCTACGTCAGTCAGTGAAGAAGGGAAAGTGTTAAAGAAAACCAAAACAAAGTCTTGCGCATCATGTCCTTATTATAATCAAACAAATATACAGAAATTGAAAGAACAGTTGTTAGTGGATATTATGGACATGGAGGATCTGGTCAAATATGGAAAGAAGTTAAAGGCGTGTCCATATTATGCGACTAGAATGGCGTTAGAGGATGCTGAAGTGAGTTAAGAAAAACCATTAACTTTTATATTTCGCTTAAGTTGGTTGGTTTAAGAAAAAAACCTTAAAAATAAAGTTTCTTTACTCAGGTTGTTCTTATAAGCCATGCGGGTATAGTAAGTAGTGGGGCCCGCTCTGGAATATCTCTTAAACTGAAGGACAATGTCATAATATTTGATGAAGCTCACGGCTTAACTGCAGCTTTGGAAAATGCTCACTCAGCCCCTGTATCTTGTAAACAACTTGCAGCTGTCAAAACTTTTCTGCAGTTTTACGTTAATAAATATAGTTCCAAGTTTAGCAGCAAGAGCCTTTTGTTGTTGAATCAAGTGCTATATGTAGTTGGAAAGTTGTGTGGTAAGTACTAAATATGATATTAACATTGAGACCTTCCACAATAATGCAGTATATTCACGTTAAGAAAATAGCGCATTTTTAGCTTGGTACCTTTCCTAAACAATTAGATTGATTGCTTGAGGGCGCTTGGTAATGACATAACTGTTTTCATAGTGGAATTTATCACGTAGGAAGTTTTGGGTCTGATGCATCCTTTCCCCCTAGTAGAAGTCCTATCGTGAGGTTTGCCTCAACCTCATCCCCCATGTCCTAATTGCAAGTCATAGTTTTTAAAATGTATATTTTAGTAAGTTATATTTTAGTTAACGTCCATTTACAATCATCACACACACACACACACACACACATGTACACTTTTTTTTATTATTATAGACAATTAATTTGTAAAAAAAACCTTAAGTAAGTAAAATAAAATGCTAAAATGTTGAGAATTTCATGTTTTAGAAATAATGAGAAATTGCATGTGCAGAACCAAAAACTAAATATTAAAAAAAAACAATGTTTACTGCATGTCCGTTCGTATATACAACCAAATTCCTGATAATCTCAAATCACTTCCATTAAAAAGATTTCGAAGAAAGGAATTTCACTTGTTGTGAGAGAAAATATATTATAGTGTCAAGGATTTTCTTGTAGATAAGAATTTTTGGTAAAATAATTGTACGAGGGTCAAACTGAAAGTTCTTAGAAAATCAAAAACTAAGCATTCTAGCAAGTTATTAGTTTTATTATAACTTTTCAAAATAGCGTCCATTTACATCAATACATCGCTGCATTCGATGGAACCATTGAGAAAAGCACCTTGCCCACTCGGCCTTAGGGGTCTCTTCGACGGCGTTTTGAAACGCAGCCACTGCTTCTTCGGCGTCCATAAAATGTTTTCCTCGAAGTTTTTCTTTTATTTTCGGGAAGAAATAAAAATCGCAGGGTGCGAGGTCGGGGCTATACGGCGGGTGACCCAGTAAATTGCACTTGCAGGTGTTTTCTTATCGACTTGTTTATCGTTGCTGCGGCTATATAAGTCAAAGCAAGTACGCTTCGTTAGGCATCCCTTGTGTACATTTTGCAGTGATCGCGTTGTCTAGCGCGGAGGTCGCCACTAGTAATAGTTTCGCCCTGTCAAAGGTTAGCAAAGACTAAAGAGACACTTTTAGATCGTAATTCTTAGTTCAATTATGATCTGGGGACCGAGTTGTGGTCTATCTGGGGCGTGCAGTGGGCTGGGGGAAGTTCCCTTCGGGGTTTTGCATAGATAAGCATCCTGTGGACGTGTTTACATAGTGTTGTCGTAGTTGTAGACTTACCCCAGTTTTTACCATGATTTGTTTAGCAACAAATAGGCGTATGTTATAGTTGATTGTGTGCGAGTACGGTAATATTTGTAAACTGTGTAGTGAGTGATTTAACAGCTATTGTTAGGGTGACCTTTACGATGTGGTTGTAAGGATTGACTAGTTCAAGTATTACGGCTTGTTTTTGATATATCCGAGTTGTTTAGTTCAGATGCTGTTCTTGCTACGGATGAACCGGCTTTTCTCTACTTATGATCCTTCTTCTGACTAACCATCCATATATTCCATCCGTTCAAGTGATGCGAATGCGATGCGTGAAATGTGGATATTTACCACCCCGCGGTTGTCGCTTTCGCTTTGGTCGCGTAGGCCTTATCAGATTTATTTTGTTACACTTATCCAAACCAAGAGTTGAGGGTTTTTAGTTGCCTTAAACAATGATGCCTAGATAGAACTTTTTGAAGTAGTTTTTTTGCCTTTATTTTTTTAATATGTTCTTGTTGACTTATTAAGAAGTCTAGAGTAGAAATGTGACTGGATCTTTCCGAAATCAAATAAAATCAAGTGGTGCCAAGGTGCAATTTCAAGCAACGTCTCATTAACTACTGCCATCCCAACTACTACCTATCTCCCTATCTCTGTATATTATATCAATCACCAAATATATTACCTATATTCTAAACTAAATAATGTTATACATATTTTGCATGTATAATAAACTAAGAGGCATTTATGAATTTAGATGTAGATTAAACTATTGGACCGTAAGAAAATTATTTTAAAATTTACATTTTTCTTCACGTTTTTCGTAGTACATTTTAAAATAATACACTTGTTATGTAGGTATGATTAAATCTATTGACAAAGGTAAAGATGCTGTATATACAATAGAAGAGTTTGTTCTGAAAGCGGTGATAGATCACCTCAACATCCGTCCCCTGGTGGAATTCTCAAGAACGACGCGACTTGCGCCCAAATTACATGGCTTCTCTATGAGGTACAGTCAACAAGATTTGATAGAACAAAATAGAAATAAGCCATCGGATACTAAAAGCTCCTTTAAGGCGTTTTTGAAAAATATAGCGAAAAAGAAAAGCGAAGAAGTGACAGAAGAAGAAAAGGAGGATACAAAACAACCTACAGATGTAAGTAATTATTATAATAAACAATAAAGGTTACAAAGTCGCAAAAAAGGTTTCCTGTTAAACGGTTTTTGATGTATTGAATTTGTTTCTGTTTGATACAGAATAAGAACTGCTAGAGACATTAAAAAATCAAGATAAAACAATGGTGTGACACTGACACTGTGACATAAATGCTCATAAGCTCTGTTCCTAGACATTGTACTATATGTTTTATAATTAACACACTTAACATTTTATCTCATGATTGTCATTAACTAAAACAATTAATGTACACGCCATCTATGAACCATTCAGGTAACTAAGTTGTGGCGCAGTGCCGTAGGCGTGGGAAAAGCAGGAAGTAACCATTGAGTTATATATATTCCTATTTCTATGGAAGTAGCCTCGGTTTAATGTGTGTGTGTGTGTGTGTGTAAATAACCTACATCTATACATACAAAACAACATGTCTGACCGATTCAATCATCGCCGAGCAAATACTGTTAAAGTTACAGCCATGAAATTTGGTGAGTAGGGTCGTTTATTGAGTAGACACCCACTAAGAGGGTGAACCACTAAGGAGGTGAAATTAATGTACAATGTACTTTATCTGTTTTAATAAGATAAATGCTGTAATGCCCATTGAAAGTAAAATTGTGCCCCGTTTTGATCTCTTACACTGCCTCCTCACCTTTGACCATGATGGTCCATAATAGACGTTCACGATCGTTTAGAGGGCGGAATGGCCTGTGATCGACCATGGATGGATTTTAATCAAACGTGATCGCCGCTATTTCGGTTTTTCGGACAATCTTCGAAGGAAGTTCGGGTCTTGACCACCGGCTCGTCTACACGGATTTTTAATCACTCAGTTTGTATTTTTAAGTAGTGTAATGTTGGGGCTCTTGCATTAAAACTTTTTAACTTTCTGGATTTTTTATTCAGGTATTTATAAACTTCTTATACAATGAACAATAAAAATATCACTACGTCTATATTTAGAAAAGGGTTTAATAAACGTTTACAACAAAAACTGGTAAGTAGTGTAGTTTTGTTCGGTCAACTGAATAATATTTACCTGATCTAAATTGTTAGTAGGTTAAAATGTGTCTAGTGAGTTTTTTTACAGATAAATTCAATAATTATTTGCTTTGCTTGAGACTCTTAAACCCGGGCTTAGTAGGTCCGTAGCTAAAAATTCGCGGTCAGACTAATTAATTAACCCGACGGGTAGTCTATTTTTTGCGAGTGCCAGGCAATTCGTCTTTGGAACTCATTGCCAACACAAATTCAAAAGGCTGAAACTATCAGGTCTTTTACAAAATTATTAAAAAAATATTATTTAATGCAGAACATGCGGAATACAACATGGAGCTTAGAATAATATCCTTAACATCGCGTTTTTCTTCTTTTTTCTCTTCCATTATAGATTTTGCATTCCATATGTATATGTTATTATTATATTATATGTTATTTATTTATTATTACTTTATTGGTAATTTACGTATGATATATATATATTTTTGTAATTGAGTGCATATTATTTGTATGTATATTTAATTTAATTTATTTAATATGTATTTTTTATATGAAATAAAACAATATATTTATTAGATTAGCATAAATTTTGTTTTATGAAGCCCTGCCTTAGTTTTTAAATTACATAAATTGTCTCCTACATCCTAAGATGGCAGAGATCGCTCTGAAGGGATAAGACCGCCTTTGTGCACCTAAAATAAATATTGGAATTGAAAGTGTGTGTATTGTTTCGTAAATTTCGGTGCACAATAAAGTGTATTCATTCATTCATTCAAAGTAAAATCCGCAACAAGGCGTACTTCTCCCCTCCAAAACTTCAGTGCTGTAGATTTGTCTTTTTGTTCCCCTACCCTTTTAAAATCGATTTCTTGACAGGTACTGCAGGACTCTCATGAACATCATCACCATCCAATACTTATACCCCGCCCTCTCGTCATCTCTTCAGGTACAGGCCCCCCTCCCCTTCTCAAATATTGAACTTCTACAGCAGACTGGTCTTCCTACTCCATTGCAGCAGACGTAAATTCTGCATCTCTTGTGGATATCAGTTTTTACAACCTGCTCTCATCCTATAACTCCTTCATTTAAGGTCTCTGTGCAGCTGCAGATGCTCACATCCCTCTTAAAAATTTTGCTCGTGGCAAAATGAAAGTCTCCTCCTTGGTGGGACTCAGAATGTACATCCCTGGTTGAGGAAAGACGTAGGGCAGAACATGTATACTGCTCCTCTATGACTATTGAAAATTTTATATTTCAAGAAGGTAGCAGCATATTTTAAAAGATTCTGCTCTAAAAAGAAAATACAAGGCTGGTAAAGGTTTTGTGAAAATGTAAGTCCTAGAACTCCATCTACCATTATTTGGAATAATATTAAAAAAAATAAGGCTATTTTGCACCTATATTTTTTAATGTGGTTAAATGATTTCTCTAACAGATTAGCCTCTATCTCAGTTCCTACGGTTGATTCCCTTTCTTCCCCTTATCTTTCTAAATATCAAATCTCTTTTAACCTTCTTTAACTTTAATATATTGAATCTGTGTATGTATATGAGTAAATATATAGTATAATACCATATCAAACTATGATATGCAATTTATCTAGGTGTGGTGGAGGTCTTATGTTATTTTATTAGTTTTAGGTCACTCAACAATTGCAAAATTGAAACAAACAAACTCAATCTATGTGACAATCTTCAACCACACTTGAAATTGGCAAAGTCGGTTACTTAGAGACGACTGGAAGCCACTCATTAAAGATAGAATAGAATAAAATTTATTAATATTATTAATTGCTTTTTATGATATGCAGATATTCAGGAAATAACAATTTTGTCCATGTTAATTTAAATTGCAGCAGCTTATCATAAACGGTAATTGAACTCATTTACACTGTACTTTGTTTTACTCGGTTTTTTAATATGATTATTGAAATCTGCCCTTAGTGGACAACAAAGCATTGCTATCTTCTGATTTTTACAGTTACTACAAATTTGTAATCTGATGTTTTACACAACAATATTGTTCGCTCGGTTCATAAACATAAACTGCATTGAATTTATTACTACAGTAATATTACATTATTTCTTACAAACCGTCTCAGCGCTTGTTAACAAGCAGTTGAAAAAATGTTGTACCTCATAAATTATTTATTCAATACTGACAATAATATTCTTTAGTTATATCCAGTAGCGGGGCTCTCTAGTGCAAGTATTATTACTTAAAAGCGAAACCCCAAATTCATGTCAAAAAATTGTTGAGAAACTAAATAGTTATATTTCTTCGTGGCGTTCAAGCGAAGCAAAATAAGTGATGCAAAAGCTCCAATATTACCCTAACGAAAATGGACATCATACAATTTTGACACTAAATATTGGGTTGAGACGTCCGACTCGGACGGATGACTAATTACAAATGAGGAATGTTCGATCGTGTGGACGGTAGCGCAATAATAGTTGCGATCATTCTGTCATGGGACATTATGGCCCTTGGTGAAGAGGCGGCGTTATCTTTCAATGATCGATCACTTAGATTATTGAATTCATGGTGGTCATACAAAAACTTTTCAGAATTATTATTATTATCAAATAAATGTGGCATGTGAAGCAAACTACATTTTGTGGTAAATGTACGACATAAAATTGAATTAGAAGAGGCAGAAATTTTAGTTAAAAACATTTACCTTACTGACTTTGACTGAAATTTCTGTTCACGTCCTAGCTGCTGCTGCAACTCTGCATATGTAGTTTTTGGCCTAAAGGACATAAGCCAATTCGGCCCTGAGTCCAACAAGCATCCAACCTTTACAGTAAATATTTAATATTTTTTATAAAATGTCTCAATATCAGTATTTAACATGCGTTAACGATAAAGAAAGGAAATAAAAATTTCGCCACGGGCCGCCGCAGTATCTCAAACAGTTAGAGCATTTGTCGGCTTGAGACGAAAGGTTACAGGTTCAAATCCTGTTTTGGGCGAAATTATTTCTTTCTTTAAAATTTTTAGGAATTTAACACTTATGTTACTGACAAACGGAGTCACAGGAAAAACAATCTATTTGACAACTAAATCATTCGTTTTATACTAATTTTGTTTTGACCAAACCTACGCCTGAGCCAGGTGGGACGCGGGGGAATGCAATATCATTAAAGTAAGTTTCTGACCAAATAACACGAATTGATCTAAACACAAAGTTATCATATTATGTGGTTGCGGTAAGGGTAGATAGTAGTTTGTCCTAAGAAACTAATATAATTAAATATTATATATAAATATAATGAAACGAATGGTTTTTAGATGAACCCTTTCCCTTACCAACTGTCCCATTTAGTAGGAATAGGAGAAATTAAACTTTAGTATGAAAACAGCAATGGCGGGGT
>NJDD01001481.1:16487-50587 GCA_002245505.1 Calephelis nemesis | reverse complement strand
AATAATTTTCTTTCTTTCTTTCTTTCTTTTCTTTCACCTTTAGAGCCGCTAGGCGGCGTGAATTTCTTACCTTTAGGAAACCTATCTGCTTGTTTGCCTTCCAACACCAAAAAAAAGAAATTAAATTAAAAATTTTAACAATATCCATCTAATTGTTATTAAAAAAGTAAAGTTTAATAATAATAAAATAAGAACTAGATGCACAATGAACCGAAATTAATGGCAACACAATTTACAAAATGGAGCCATGCATGTGTATCTTTCCGTTAGTCTATTTTTTTAATTTATTTAATTAAGTAAGGATTATTAATAACATAAGACAATTTATTGATTCGCGTAAAATAAATATGACCAAAATGTCATGCATATGGTGTCATTTGGCTCGGCATTGTATTTTTATTCTTTTTCCTATGATAAATAGCTAAAGTAGAGTATTTCATTCGATGTACTGTACTTTTGGGCTCTAGGTACACCATCTGAGCTGCAAACACTGGTCACAGTTATGGAAGAAGATTGTAAAGAAAGGAGCTTACATTTGAATGCGATGAAAACCAAATTAATGGTATTTGAAAGAGATGTAGCCAGAACGGATGTAAGAGTTTTGGTTGATGATGTAGTGCTGAAACAAGTGAATGAAATTGTATATCTTGGTTGTCCTTTAAGCAGGGATGAAAGGTACACCGCGGATGTAGAGAGGAGAGTGAGTGCAGGGAATAGTGTGAATGGAGCGTTGGGTAAGCTATTCCAAAGCGAGGTTTTTGAGATAAGTTTGACTGTCTCCATGCATTTGTTGTCACTATCATAAGACCTCATAGTGTTGTTTTTAAATACGGGTGTAAGTTTATTTTATTTTATTGAGTTTTGCGCTGTTCACCAGTATATCTTTCAAAACAAACAGCTCTTCACTTCATTCATGAACTTACATATTTAGTTCATCAGCTTGGCTATATTAAGGCCAAGCAAATTGTGTTTAAATTTCCTATTAAAAGAGTAAAATTTATTAATTTCAAAAACAGATTGAAATACATAATTTCAACAAAAGGTTAGCTACTCAGTTACACTTACTTCATACATTCTAACAAGTTTTATGTGAAAATGTGATTAAAAAAATTAATTCTTTCTATGCCTATTACTCGGCAACAAATGGAGATTTTTGTTTTTTTATTGGTTTCCTGGTATCGTGTACAATCATCAGTTTTAGCAGCTGCTTTATTTTCATATACTTCAGCTTCTGGCTCATGTTGGCAATGTGACACATCTTTTGTATTTATAGTGTACGAGTAAATCGCGAACAGACAGGCAGACAAGGCGGGGGACTTTGTTTTATAATATGTATTGATAATATGTCAATATTACTTATCATCAGAAAATTAATTTGTTATTTGAAGATTGAACCTTAAAAATATAATAAACATAGTATGTAAAATAATATAAAATAATACATACGTGCTTTTTCTAAAACATCATGCTCCAAATTTTCTCCAAACCACACAATGTGCGGCCTCAATAAACCCCCGCATGTTGACTTATGACAATGAGGTAATGACTTTACAGGAATATCTGAACCCACTAAGTCTGCATCAGGTGCCCCTCGATTAGCTAATGCCTGTTGGAATTATCAATAACTGGATTACTTCAATCAATGAACTTAAACATATGTTATAATTTTCTGGCTTTCTTTTTCTTAAAAAATACTGAACATAATTTAGTGTATGGCTAAGAACTCACGGAGCGGTTTCCATCCGCGCCCGCCGCCGTTCGAGGAACTGCTGTTTTATTTTAAAACTCATGAGGCTGGTAATTTGTGCGTTCACACAGCCGTCTTGGTTGAAATCATCTCTCGCAAACTTGTGTGATTTTACCGGTGGGTGACCGGTGCCGCACGAACCTCAAACAACCGCGGCCGCTGCGGGTGTAAAACGCGTCGAGAAAAGTGCTCTTACTGTTTGCATATAAATCTTCATTCCACAGAAGCCCCGGGCCCACAAACGCAGGTGCGGGTAGAAACCACACCGTGAGTTTTTATCCTAAGAGTTATGTGGAGGGATTTTTGTGAATTTATGTATGTACATGTTTAAGATGCTTCTATTACGTCTAAGTTCTCAATTCACACAGAAATAGTGGAGGCATGCGATGGCATTATGATGAATGAAATTGAATAAGCGATTAGAATTTTTGTGTGAAATATTGTAAGGCCACGAAAAAAGGTTGGTTACAGCTAAGATTGTTAATATTGGTGGTTCTGCCGTTCACTCTTTCTTGGTCCTTTGTAATAAATTTGTGGACTTGCAGGGTAGCCGAAGCTTGACGGCGTGCGGTCATCTTATCCTTACAGGGCCGTCAGTTTGATCAAATCAACATCAAAAGTGTATGGTGAAACCATTGGACTATCCAATGTTAAGAGAGGCCCAAGGCAGTTTCCTGTATGGATCAAGTGTTTTCGCTCTGTTACATTATAAAGAACAATCTAGCTGTATGCCAGAGGGTTTTCTGGGGTTTTTTGGATCTCAAAAAAGCGTTTGATAAAGTTGTATGTAAGATATAAGAGATGTAAGTAACAGGTGACCCAAGTGGTAAGCTGCCTGCTTTTTGTAGATGATGCTGTACTTTAAGACACCACACCATCCGACCTGCAAACAGTGATCAGTTATGGCAGATGATTGTAAAGAAAGAGGTTTACCTTTGAATGTGAGAAAGTAAATATAATGGTATTTGATAGAGATGTAGCCAGATTGGAAACAAGTGAATGAAATTTTATATCTTGGTAGTACTTCTAGAAGGGATAAAAGGTACACAGCGGATGTAGGAAAATAAGTGTGTGCAGGGAAAGTATGAATGGAGAGCTAGGTAAGCTATTTGAAAGTGAGGTTTTGAGTCACTGTGTGACAATTTGCATTATTCAGTGCTTATCCCAACATTTCATAATTAAAGTGAAAATTGGGTGTTTATTTATGCTGGGTAAATGCAGTCAAAATGAGAGTACTACAGAAAATATCTGGTATTATGCTTATTGACTATATTATATCTGAAAAATAGTAAAATTGAAAGAAAGTATTGCTGTAAAAATGAGAAAGGACATGCTTCATTGGTTCCATTATGTGGAAAGAATGACAAAACATATACAATGAAAAAGTGGATTGATGACGGGGAGGCCAATGTTGAGATACCACAATCTAATAACTGGGATATTAACTAAGAGATTTTAATAATACGGGTGTTGGTTAGTGATACGGTACTCGGAAATGTAACAGCCTTAACAAAAGCAAGACATCTGCTTTTTGCATTTAAATATGCATCAGCTATCTGGTAATACCAGTAGGTTTAATCTTGACTCTCAATTAAAAAATTAAATCTTTAAAAAATATAAATAATTAATATTCTGGTCATTGAACAACTGACTTAATGGCTAAATCAAACAGTGGACATGATTTATGAGGTAAATAGAATATATCTATGTAGACAGTAGAATAGACCATCTGCCTTCCTCCTTGGCACCTTATAAGAGGTGAGCATAGGTTAAATGTTTAATGTTGGTAATGATAACTTGCCTGTGTTATCCATCATCTTGAGTACAATTCCTATTGCCTTAATGATAGTGTTCCATCAGGAGGGTAGGGTAGCCAGTAGGTTAGCATACTCGGCCTTACGCTGTTGCCACAGGATATCAAGGTGCCAATAATATTGTTAATATGCCCCGGTTATCTCTTACAATCATGGGAGCCATATGCTTGTTTGCTGCTTAGTACCATAAAAATAGTTCATTTACCTCACATATGGGGTTTTCTGTATTTTCCAGAATTTCTCGACATTTAGTGCATCTTGTTTTGTATAAGCTACCATGGAGTTCAATCAAGTTTTTTGTGCCAGCTCTTGAATGTAGCCCATCTATATTTTGAGTTATTACAGTTATAGTCTTGTCATTGCTGTGTTTCCTTTCATATTCAGCAATGGCTTTATGACCCTTAAATAATAAATTTCATAAATTAAGCCTTTTTTATTATAATAAATATTAATACATGTCGCCTCTGTGATCTAGCAGTCCCTTGTTAGACTTCAATTCATAAGGTCTCAGGTTCCCTGGGTCAGGCAACCAAAACATGTGTTACCAACCAATAAATTTGCCTGGAATGAGATATATGCCTGGTTGGATAGGCTTGCTGTCTATCTCATTGTGAGACTTAGTGTCTTCGGCTAGTGTGGGTGACCTTGTACCTCTGCTTACCTTTTCAGAATTACCTGTAAAGTCAATTTTTTTCTTTAAACTTTCCTTTGGTTAAAACACAAGATGAATAGAATAGAAAGTATTTTTCCTTTCGTCATACCTAGTTGCCTTTTTACTTTAAATAAAATTGAAGTGTCAACAATACAATTCCATGTTTCATGACAATAAGCACTAAAATATACAATAATTACAGAAGGAAAAGTTGTTTTTGTTGTATTTGCAATATTGTCTTGTTATACAAATGTTAGATGTATAGATCATACACAAGCTTATATTATGAATGTAATAGGTTAAGGCTGGATGTTGTTTTTATTGTAACTTTTATAATTATAAACAAATTACCGGATTAGGTTGTGCGTTAGCCGCTACGACTCTTCTGTAATGATAAAATTCCCACACTAAGCTAGGATTATTTTTAAATGCTGCAAGCGTAGCTAATGATTCTGCTTTATACTTCCTCCAGTATCCACCGGCACCTCGGAACGTTGGGATGCCAGATTCGGCACTTATTCCAGCTCCAGAAAGAAAAACTACATTTTTTGCTGATTTTAAAGATTCTCTAAACTTTGCAACATCACTTGATTGACGAAGAGACATTATTGCCGACGATTTCAAACTTAAAATTCTATACGATGAACTTGTTACATTAATGTACATAGTACAAAGTTTGAGGTTTTAATTATTTGCATAAATTACAATAGTTTTCAGGTAATTCAGTTAAGCGTACATAGAGTATGTAACTACTAGGCAAAGCATTTATTTTTATTAGTCACTGCCATTAGGCAGGTTAGTTTTTAGTAAACTTGGTATTGGTAAACACAGGTAAACATTTTAAAATTTTGAACCTTAAACCACAAGACATAAAGACATAAGTACAAATACTTGAAGTATTAATAATTAAACAGAGAAAAAAAATCCGACAAAATGTCAACTGTTATCTTACTGTCATTGTCAGCTGTTGTATGATGGTATTGTGGATGTTATGATAAATTACCGTGCCATAGTGTATAGTCCGAAGCGTCATAGATTATTGTTCGTTCCTTTTGGAGCCATGAACGTGTAGTTCTCTTACTAGTCTGTGGAGCCATGTAGCTTTACATAACCAAATTATATAAAATAGGTACAATTTAAATATCTCCGCATTATGGCCTTTACACACGGCAGCTACATTAATGTACATTACATCCCGGGATATACCTACAGCTTTACATTACATTATTGTATCACACACAGCAGGTATTGTAATGTATATTTTCCTACATTTCATTGGCGTACGTCCCGATTGACGCACATTTTAGATGTTGATCTGTTATACAGGCTGTTCTTATTTTTGTATTATATTATTATGGACTACTATCTAGTAAGTACATAACTTACTATAAGATTTTCTAGATAGTTCATCAAAACATGATTTGGATTGTGACTTTGATGTACGTATCGCCATATGTGCCAAAAACAGAAACATGAAAAATGGAAGTGAACATACGGACTATGGACACACTGTTTGTACACGTTTGAATTGGACACAGTACACCCAACAGACGACAGGAAATGGGTTCTATCCCACTCTCTTTTCCAGACCATCAGCCTTTCTTGCCAGGCAGCTCGTAAAAGGCGAGCATAGGCTTATCATCACTAACACCGTGATATCTGACTAGGTGGTAGAGTTTCGCAGCGACTCGCCCTGATTGGTACTACCGCTTTACCTATTCCTGCCGCCATAAGGGTAAGGTAGCCGGTAATTTTACTTTTGCTCGAGGCCTAACATTCTGACCTCAGGTTGGCAACGCACCATTACCATCTTTGGTGTCTCTAGGCGGCGTGAATTTCTTACCATCAGGACATCCGTCTGCTTGTTTGCCTTTCTATAATAACATGAAAAAAGGGAGTAAAAAGGATGGAACGCTAACGAAATCCATTATGTGGTCTCTGTCTGTTACAGAAACTTAAAACATCCTCTTGGAAATTAAATATATCGATATGTATTAAGATGTATTGAAATATAAAAGTATATTTTGCCATCTTTCTGCAACTTAAGATACTAAGATGTAGAAATGTATATTATAGCTGTTGTGTGTGGTCTCCTGACGATTTCTATAGAAAGATGTAATGAGATGTATCGTGCTGTAATGTATATTTTTACATTATAGCTGCCGTGTGTAAAATGCTTTATTCTTGAGGCCATAAAATCCTTCCCTACAAACGCACTCCAAATATAATGCTCAGATCCGTCTCTCCATCTCCGAAGACAATTTCTTTCCGATCGCTACATATTTAGAATCGTCCACATTTCATTCCACCCTCTACTCAATCAACTCCGTTCCCTGGCTATGGGTGCCGGAAGCAGGATGCAATTGCACCGCCCTGTCCGGTTAGAAAGTACAATATATAAAAAATTATGCATTTTTTACCTGACTGAACCAGCGGCAGTAATGCTTTTTGAGTGTATGTACGCATATGCGTATGTTTGTTTGTGTCCGTATGTATACATGTATGTAAATAATATGTACTATATATTACCATTTCGATAGTACGCGCTACAGCCCAAATGGCTTAACTGATTTTAGGAAACGACGTATCGCTGTCAACTTTTTTCGGCGACTATTCAATACAAACAAACAAAACAATAAACATTTCCTCTTTATAATAACTATACATTACATAAGTTGTATTACCCGAGCGAAGCCGGGTCAGGTCACTAGTGTGACATAAACTCACGCAATGTCGTCGCGTCGCACACGCGTTCGCGTCTGATAATTTTTGAGTGTGTTAGGTGGGTCTTTTGTCATTTTTTGTCAACTTTTTCAAATGTAAAAAAGTAGTTATACTGCCTTAAGTATAATAGTTAGATAATAGGTATATGGTATCGCGGCGGTTTTTGTAGATATTGTAACGCTTTTTGATATTATAGAACATTTTTTTGTTCCATCTGTAACGGTATTTGCAGCGCACGCGATGAAATACTTTGATAACTTACTTTTTTACACCTTGTATTACATTATTGAAGTTTTAGTAGAGATATCTGTTTTTCTCTATCAACAAATACAGGCCTTGTTCATCAGAGACAAAGAGTGTTTCTAATGGCGAAAGAGTTTTTCTAAACGGTTCAGTAGTTTCGGAAGCTATTAAATTTAAACAAACAGACAACCAAACAAAGCAAAAATCAAAAAAATTCTCTTTATTATTAGTACTTCCTGTTACCCGTAGCTTTGCTCGCTTGGCACTTACCGAACTGAAGTTGAATTAAATAAATACTGTGTAAATAATTTATTCCAGTTTTTATTAATTTATTTTAATCAATAGGCCATTAATAAAAACTTTCATACTATTTCATCTACTAATATTAAGAACAATTATACCCTTAAATACATACATACATACATACATATCTTCACGCCAAGTCCCTTTCGGGGTAGGCAGAGAGTATCGAGTGCCAGACCTCACGATCCTGACAAATCTGTCTTGCTTCCTTCATATTCATTAACCTTTTCATACAAACACGCTGGTTTCGGAGACTCTTGACACCACCCTCGAATAATATCCGATTAATCTGATCGTGAAATGTCAGCCTTGGTCTCCCAAGGTACCTCCATCCACATTCGCATTGTATATCTCAGGGGTGGGCAAATTACGGCCCGCGGGCCGGATCCGGCCCTTCAGAGGTTTTAATCCGGCCCGCCGAGGGTTTTTTTTTAGAAAAAATATGAACTTCCTTAAAAAAATTAATGGTCGAAATGTTAAAAGACTATTGAAATTTGAACAATAAAGATACTGAATCGATACTTTAAACATATATATTGCGTATTTCATATGTTAAGGCTCCATAAATAGATTTTATTTTAATAAACGATTGTAAAATAAAAAAAATGCCTTACGTTATCTTTATACAACGTTTTATAATCGTAATATTTACTGCTATTTTAGGTGTCTTAATAAACCGGCCCGCCTCAAGATTAATTATAATTTACTGGCCCGCCACCGATTTTTCTTTATTTACCGGCCCGCGGTTAAAAGAATTTACCCACCCCTGGTATATCTGCTTTGTCAATCTTTCACATGTCATTCTTTCCACATGACCGAACCAGCGGAGCATGCCCTTTCGCATTTTAACACCAACACTTTCTTTCAATCCCACTCTTTCTCAGATCTCACTGTTAAGAATGCGGTCGGCGAGCGTCACACCACAGATTTTCCGTAGTGCTCTCATTTCGACCGCATTTATCCTACTTTCATGATCTTTCTGACATACCCAACTCTCGTTTCCATAATAATTCCATAATAAAAACAAAAACGTTGGGATAAGCACAGAATTATGCATAGCGAGTCTAGCTTTTTGACCCAAAACCTCGCTTTGGAATAGCTTACCCAACGCTCCATTCACACTATTCCCTGCACTCACTCTCCTCTCTACATCCGCGGTGTACCTTTCATCCCTGCTAAAAGCACAACCAAGATATACAATTTCATTCACTTGTTCCAGCACTACATAATCAACCAAAACTCTTACATCCGTTCTGGCTACGTCTTTTTCAAATATAATAACTTTGGTTTTCATCGCATTCAAATGTAAGCCCCTTTCTTTACAATCTCCTTCCATAACTGTGACCAGTGTTTGCAGCTCAGATGGTGTAGAGCCTAAAAGTACAGCATCGTCTGCATAAAGCAAGCCGTTCACCTCCTGGTCACCCATACGCATTCCCACATTCAATGATCTTAATCTTTGCAGACATTTGTCCAAATACAAGATAAACAAGCGTGCTGACAACACACAACCCTGCTTGACGCAAATATTAACATCAAACCATGGCGATATGTTGCCATCCACCCGCAAACATGCTTTACAGTCTAAATACATTGACTGCACCGCACGCAGCAGAGAACCGACTATCCCATAATCTGGCAAAATGTCCCAAAGTTCCTTACGTACAACCATATCAAACGCTTTTTCGAGATCCACAAAACCACAGAAAACCCACCCAGATGCTTCTCTACAATGTCGCAGAGCGAACACATTTGATCCGTACATCCTCTTCCAGACCTGAAACCGCCTTGAGCCTCCCACAATGTTCCATCAGACATCCCTTGCATCCTTGAATCATAATGCTATACTGATCAAACTAATGGCCCTGTAACTTGTACAGTCCATGCGTGAACCCTTGCCTTTATACGAGTGCACGATGACCGCACGTCGCCAGTCTTTGGGTACTATGGCGGTCTTCCAACATTTGTTACGAAGAACCCAGAAAGAGTCCCGGACGGCAGGACCACCAAGTTTGACCATCTCAGCTGTAACCATATCTGCTCCCGCAGCCTTACCATATTTCATACTTCTTATCGCCCATTCAACTTCTTCCATCATAGTGCCGTCAGATGCCTCCGCTATTTCCGAGTCATTTGAGTACTCGGACCCAGCGGCAGCATCTTGGGTGCCTTCATACATACAAGCTACTCTCATCGGTTCCCTAGATCACTTCGACACTATTTATCCCCCTGATTTATTACATCTCGCTACAAATGAACTTAACAAAGCCTAGAATTCTCAATGGTCTCAATCAAAGACAGACCAAGGGTTCCTATTATTCCTCCATACAACCTTCAGTTTTAAATAAACCTTGATTTGGTGGTTTGTCTATAAGTATTTTTGCGGCAATGTTTTTTGGTGTGCCTAAATACAAATTGCCATCATACTTGTACAACAAATTACCATGTATTAGTGTACAAAGTTCCAATAATTGGACTAGGGCTTCACAAAATTTGTTTCGAATACCTCGCCATGAAACTGAAGCTTTTCGCGGAATTTTCAGCTAACAATGCTAGTACCTAAGTGTTGGAATGACTTACCCACTCGCAATTTAGAATTAAAACATTTAAAAGAAAATATAAGTGGTATTTATTTAATATACAAAAAGAATAACTCTAAATAAGAATTCAAAAACATACCATAACTATATTGTATGTTTTTGATTTTTTTTATTATATAATAATGCATAACATTATTACATTATTATTATTGTATTCTCGATTGTATGTTGATTTTTTTATATTTATTTATCCACATTGTAAAGTAATTTATAATGAAGCTGGGGTTTTCGATGTCTTTTTTTATTTATATATTTTGTATGAGTATCAGTTATCTGCATACCTAGTTTGTGTGATTAATCTTGTTTAGTGTTTTATTTTTTATGTAAGCTACCTACATATTTGTATGACTGATGTTTAAACTTTTAAAAGTATATAAATACCATTATAGTTTTTTGTTTGTGTTTGTTGTATAATAATATGACTTCGCGAATGATGGGTTGTATATTGTTTTTACTATATTTGTACGGATTTTTTACGGTACTGGAAAAAATCTGATATCTGTCAAGACTGAAGGGGGGACCTGAAAATCAGTGTAAAAGCATTATGCTTTAACAATATATACTGAGTGTTTCTCCGATTAGCAACACAGCGCTAGACATTGCGTTTATAATATTTTTGTATACTTACCTATATGTTTGATTGCTGTTATTTGCGTAGTATTTTTATCCACATTTTTTTCATTGTAATGTGTGTAGTGAATGTGTGTGTTAATAAATGTTTTTTTCTTTCTTTCTTCTTTCTTTATTATAATTTATTACAACTAAATTTGCTAAAGAACATTGTTGCACTTCATTATATATATTCCTATTTCTATACTAAAAATTAACACGCGAGAACTGTGCCCGTCTAGTGGTCTCCCTAAAATAACGTCATTTTTAAGAGGAATCCTTAAACAAGCAAGTACAATGTAGGGTGAGTAGTTCAACAGTTAGCCACTTGTACACAATTAGCCATGGCCATATTTGCTAAATGCGACGTTGCTGCTCCCTAAAACCAAGATAGGTATTTTGGAGAAAATACGGCAACTAATTGCGTCTCTCAGTCGGTGAAGATCTCATGCGCGCTACGGTTGTGTGACAAGAAGTTTTGTGAATATAAGCTTCAAAAATTAAAAAAAGAAGGTAAGCATTTTTTCGTTTTAAAAGTTTTAAATTAAATAAATCTTAATATGATCATCCTATTATTATTTCCTTTGTGAATTTTGTAGCATATAAATTGTGTAAAAAGTACCTATAAATAATTTAAAATTTACGTCAAATAAAATCGATCGAGTAGAAGATGGTCTACAATTAACCAATCACCATGTCCTACAGTTAACCATGGCTAACTCTGTACTAACGAGTGGCTAAATCTCCCGTTTTTCGTTTTTTTTACAGATGGGCCGAAACAACATTAAGAAAACGGGGGACATGCAGAAAGCCCTTCTTTAGTTTATAGACTCGCCCAATGACCGATTTCTACAACTGAAACGTTCATTTCACCTATGGTATTCATCCCACCAATAAGATCCAAAAATACGAAGATCTGTTAGAAAAATAATAATCGCCACAGACACGCAAGATTTCTAAGTAATTCATTGAGAAAATAAATTTAAATTTTTGAAGTTGATTATTGAAATTGGTTACTTACTTGAAATACTTGTAATTAATTAACATTGCATTTAGTTTTAGATGGAAAAAATGTTAAGTCTGTACTGTATTAGTTGTAAGTTGAAAATGATTATAAAATATATTTCATAATATCGCAAGACGTAATTCTTTACTAGATGTAGCAAACATATATTTAATGGTTAAGTGTGTACAATCGTGGTTAACTGTACAACACACCATGATTAATAGTGTACCATACTATGGACACAGTTAGCCAATGCCCAGTTTTTTAAAAAACTATTTTCTTTAAAAAACTATAAGAAAATAAGGCATTTTACAAATGCAGTTATGAAGCTAATAAATTAATGTATTGAACCCAAAGGACAAACTTAAAATTTGAATAAATAGCCTCCTGCTATATCATTCGAAAAATTGGGTGGTTAACTGGTGAACTACCTACTCACCCTATAGTAATTTATTTTATGGTTTCGAAAGTTATAGAGAATCAATGCTTTTCACGGCATAGTATGGGAATTATAGGATTGATGTTTGTTACGTCGAAGAGGTTACTTTTTTGACTTTCATTGTTGGCTACTGGTTCTCATTAACAGACCTTTTTCAATTATCGATAAGAGTCGATAATAGTTTTTGAAGTGAAAACTTCTTTAGCGGAGTTGTGCACTTTTTTTTTTGGAGTGGGTAAAAACTTCTAAACTCGCGTCAGGACACGTAACCTAATCGAAAATTTGTAAGACTGATGGAGGGAAACAGCTGGCGTGGCGAATGATAGGAAGCATCCCCCTGTCTTTCTACGGAGCGGAGAAAATGTATGCCTGCGCCTGCTGTTTCGTTTAGGCGGTGCAGGGCGCTTGCGTGAATGTTCGTGTTGTCATATTTGTGTACGATAGCGCAAAAATGAATATTCTATTCTACCACATAAATTATAGTACTTTCATAATGATAAATAAAGCAATTCGTGCAAAATTCCCCAATGATTCAAAAATATCAATTCTGCTAGCACTCCCGAAATGCAACCCGTCACAAAAGAATAACTGTTTGCTTTGCAAAATTGTTAGGTATTTAAATTAAGTCGATCATAGTCGAGTTACTAGTACCTACCTAATGGACACTTTGTCGGTTAATGGAATTAAAGTATGTCGATAATTGTTTTTTACAGATAGCTCCAAAAAAAACTACAGTCTCGACCAGATGGAGAAAACGGTTAAGGCTGTAAAGAATGGGGAAAAGGTTGCATCTGCTGCGCAACGTTTTGGAGTACCGATAAAATAACAGCAAAAACCCCAATTGGTTGCGCTACTATATATTATATCCTATCTTGACAAAATCAGAAGAAGATATTTTGCTATCATTAAAAAGCTATCTGAGAAACATATCCCACTAATAATTGAAGATTCTCTTCTGGACAGTGTGCAAAAAATAATAATTAATCAAAACAGGCCCAATTCTCTTACTACCAATACCAATAGGCCTGCTGAGAAATGGTTTCTGTCGTTCATGAAAAGACATCCAAACTTACCGAGAGCTCACGATAACGTGTCTGAAAGTAACGTCAGGGTCTGGTTTAATGAAACCGAAAGCTATGTAGATGAACATAATTTAAAAACTGTTTTAAACAATCCACACAGGCTATCTATAATCGCCCCTGTGGTCTAGCGGTTCATTTGTCGAACTTGATTGCATGAGGTCCCGGGTTCGATACCCGGCTCGGGCAACATAAAGAAAATTGGGTTTTTCCCATTTTCTAATAAAAAAAACGTTGCTCGGGATTGGATATGTGCCCGATTGGCGATAGGCTTGCCACCTATCACATTGTAGGACTTAGTGTCTTCGGCCAGTCCTTGTGCCTCTGCCTACCTCTTCGGGGATATATTACGCTGAGCGCGTAATCGTCAATAAAGGAAATAAACACCCTTACACTAGCTGCGGTGGTAATACGGACAACCTTAATGTCCGTAATGGTGTCGAGGCGAAACGTACGTCGAGTGCGATTTGGTGTTCTCTGTGGTGAGTGCTTCGACAAATTTGGCGAATAACGTGACAAGTGGTTTGTTTCCCGTGTTCGGACTCTATTTGTGATCTGGTCGCGCTGGTGGGAGGTGGGAACTTTAGGAAGGATTGTCACATGTGAGGAACGTAACAATTTATATTGTTTCCGAGCTCTTCCTTTATTCGTGCCCTGGTCGCGGAGGTGGGTGGTGGGAACGTCAGTTAGGCTTGTCACATTCTGTGTCGTTTGGAGGATTATTTGCCACAACAGTTACACTAGTTACGCGTTACGCGTAAGCAGTGTATTACGCGGAATTAGCAAAATAAAGGCTTATTTTACATTTGTTCGTATTTAAGCACCTCAAAGCACATTGGAGAAAAGCCGTTACGAAATTAAAAATGGAGAACCTTGACCAAAATCTTCGTAAAGAGAAGTTTGCCCCAGTATTCCAACAAGTACTTACAAATATAACTAAATATTGCGTCAAAAATGGGTTCATTCGGGCCTGATTACATTGATAAGTCTAAAATTAGACAAACCGAAAAGATCTATAGCCTAACTAAAACAGCGAAGACGGAATTTGTAAGGTATTTGTTTCTGCCTTTCTTTTTTTTCAAAAACATATTACGTCGTAACATATGTGGTTTCTACGTACTTACGTAAGTGCGTAAGGAAAGTAGGCAGTAATCTGACTTATAAAACAAGATTTATAAGTATATCTTTAGGTTACAAACGAAAAAAGATTGCATTACTTATTTAAGAAACTAGATAATAAATCATATCGCTAAAATTAAGGCATTTACTCTATTAAACGAACAAAACAAACTAAACTATTTTATATAGGTATCTATCTATATATGTTGTATGTTTACTGATGTTAAAAGGTAAATAATGTAGGTGATACTATTTAATGCGAGAGTTAGTAGTTTACTGGTAGCACGTAAACGGCCAGGTTAGCTTTTTAATTTGTTAATCCCTTACTACCCATAAACTTGGAGCTACCTCTAAAGTTAAGACCAAAGTTACATAGTAGTAAGTGCAATTACTGGCACACTTTAAACTGGGTCAGTACATAATATCCTAGGAAACCATATTTACCTACATCAAAGCATCGTTAAGGAATGTTTAAAATAACATCGGGAAACTGTTTCTGATTTCATTTCTTTAGTGTTCACATGCTGCAGTATTTTTAATGAAAAAAGGCACCTGTGTTTGTGAACGAAGCGATTGACGTCATAAGTTTAGGGCATGCGCACAAATCTACCCCCATTATGGTCAAAGGGAAGGATTTGAGAACGCGGTACGCTCTTTAAAAGGGCGGACGTTTCGTCTGTTTGTAATTAAATTAAGCGCGGGAAAGCAATACCGGTAAGAAATTTACTATATTTATAACTTTAAACATACCTTTGAAAGTACTTTTAAATTTATTTTAAGTAAATTTTACATTAAGTTTAAATAGTATTTTAATTAAGTTCACTCATACCTAAGTTCGATATTACAAGTTTGGGATTCCTCTATATGTTATTTACTTTGTGGTGCATTAATAGCATTATAAATAAATTAATGAACAAGCTTTTTCGTGGTTTATTTTTGTGTTAGCATTAGTAGGATACACTGCTTTTGGTTTGCAAAATTAAACTAAAAAACTTTTCGTGTAAGTTAACGCAAATTGGAAAAGTAGGTAAGTACCTCTAACGAAATTTATCAATAAAAATTAAATTTCGTAATACTTGTTGCTCTAAAATTGAGAAAATTACGCCGCATTTGGAGCTATTAACTTCTGTTATTTACATAACATGACACTATGTTGTTGATCTCATTTTGGTATCAATATTTCAAGAACAAGATCCGTGCTTCTCGTTCTGCAGTCACAGAACTGCTTTATAACATATGAGATGGATATAAAAACGCAGTATGAATATCGCGTACGTGTGATCGTGTACCACCCACTCAAAGACGAGCGCTAAGTGTATCTGCGTGTTATTCAAGAAAAACGTAGGCGAAGGGACTTAACTTCAAATAGGTGCTTTGTGGAACGGAAACATTTTTTCACACTAGCTCTGAATAATATACTAACTGGAGGACCAATGGCGTAATTGAAATGTTTCTCCGAGTTTTTTGAAGACGATTACCTACATAAATAGATGTTTTTATATTTGATATTTTCCATCGTCTGCACTTAGTAAAACTTCCAAATATTCATATTTTTAAAGAAAGAAACACTTGTACTGTTTTACTTATCACTTATAATTTATTACTTTGTAATTAATAGCCTACCGGTTTCGCTTATACAGCATCATCAGGGCTAAAACTTAAACTCACGTTTAAACGGTTTACGAGTGTAAACGGTGTAAACGAGTCAAGATGTTAAACGGTACAATGTCGTTTCTTTGTTTCATGTTATGGCTCATAAGATAGGAAACAAGCACAAACACCATAGATATAAGGTACAGGTGCGTCGCATTGTGCCAGTCTACCCTATTTTCCGAACCGGGATGTGATTGTGGCGGTAGAAGTAGATAAGGCGGTAGATCTTACCCTGCAAGCTGCTACACAACACTCTACCACTAGTGGTCTAGTTGGTAATAACCCGTTTAACCTTTGCTCAGCAGGCAAGCCGAGAGGGAGCTAGTTCCATTCCGCTCAGGGGATCCGGACCAACAAGTAGAACTTCCGATACTTCATCAGTAATGCTGCTATTTATCTATATGTATAAATTTAATTGTGATTTTATAAAATCGCTTCAAAACTAGGTTAGCAGAGTATCAAGATAGGGCTTAGGGCTAGACCTCTCGGTCCAGCCACCACCCACCCAATATTATTTCGGAATGTTACCAATTTTTGGGCAGTTTCGACAAAATCGTTCTTTGAGATATATCTCAATAGCATGTTAGTGATTTAACACAAAAGTTATTTAATTCCTTTAGAATTTTGTCTACAATAAAAGAATCCTAGGTTATTCCTTATTACATCTGCTAGGTACTGTAACACGGGGGACGTGTTATTTAATAATTTTCTATAAATAAAAGAACTTTTACCTTTTTTAAAATGTTATAATATATTTTCTCAGTATTATTTGCTTTACATCTTTTATGATACGTTCTCAATCATGAATTGAATTGTGATTCTCTTTTTTAATTCTGCGTTCTTAATCGTTTTTAAAATTCAAATATACTTTTGAAACAGCCAGTAGAGTTTGCATCGTAATGCAACCTCTACAGTACCTACCTGAAAGTTCCGTGAACATAGCTCCACCCGTTTCAGAGATTAGCCGGAACAAACAGACATACAAACAAAATTTGTAAATGAAGGTTACTTTGCAATATTTACGTACACCATAATATAAGGATTATGTAGTAAAAAGCAGTTATTTAAATAAGTATTACAAACAGATACTCCAATTTCAATTATTTGTATGTACATACCTACATATAATATACCTGCTAGTATTAAAGTACACGCTTTATTTTACCGACCAATATTGCGAGTCTTCGATTCTGGACAGAAGGACGAGAGATATCAGAGGCATTCATACTTAACATTGTTCATTTATAATATTTAAAAGGTGGTCAAAAAACAGAAATAATGATGATGACAATATTAAAGTCGTCTAAATTAAAAGTGTAACATAGTTAAGCAAAAGGTAGAAACTCCTAGGTAACAACATTCATCAGGTTGGGCCACCGCTCGTTAATCACTGGAATTTAATATTATGTCGGGGGCACGGGNACTGCGGACGCCGCGCCCGAGTAGGTACTATTGCCTCTGGTAGCTGTCACTTCTTCTTACAAGTTACAATTACATTGATTAAACATTTAATATATACGCGCCTAGATCTTGGGGTTAGGGGGGTGAAGACAGAATCTTACAAATCATAACCATTGGGATAGAATATGGTTTATAATTCTCCTAATTATATTTTAATTTGACCTTACGAAAAGGTTTGAAATTAAAATTTTACTACTTTTGCGCTTAGAAGATACTTACTGTGTAATTGCTGAAATTGCAACTAAGCATGATTCACTTTGGCGCAATCTGTGAAGAAAGTGATTCTAAGGTTTCGAGGGACAATGGATCTGAATTCGAGCCAGCTGGAAGGTGTACCTGTGCAGAAACTTGCCCGGGCAGGTATCCACCACCTTACCTGCTCCTGCGGCCATAATGAGTCTGTCATGTTCCGTTCCATTGGGTAGGGTACCCTGTAGATTTGCACAATAGGCTTACAATCCCGGCCACATGACAGCGAAGCACCTGTAACTTCTATGGTGTCTATCGGCCACGGTTGTCTCTTACCATCGGGAGACCCGTGTACTTGTGCGCTGACCTTTCACATACAAGGAAAAAAAAACAGTAAGTTTTGTCTGGAGTGCAAGGTATTAGTCCTTAGAAGCGACAACCAGTTCAAGCGGCTTATCGCTTAACGACTTAGATTTTTTGATTATTACAGATATTTTGATTATTCGATATTATCTATTTATTAAAGAAATGTTATAATGATTGACATACATATACATATATGCACTCTATTTATATTTTTGTACAGTAAGTGTGAAAGGAAAGATTGGAAAGATTGTAGAAACAGAGAATGAACTTTTGCGATGTCTCATTTCAATCGTCTAAGCTTTTATACATAATTAAAATTGCGTTATTTAAAGTTTTCGAATTATTTGAATGCAATTGTGAATTTGCCTAAAATTGTGAATGCATCTTTTAATCGATAATAGATGTGTATGAATAGGCTTACCATAAATACGAAGAGCCAAACCGGGACGCAAAATAGGAAGAGGCTCATTTGCGTATTGCTTTTCGCTTTCATAATATTTCAAATGCAGTCAGAATTACAAAGAACTAAAACATATTAATTATTTTGAATATATTTTTTTTAGAAATAAAAAAGAAATGTATGTAGTAAAATTAATATAAACAACTTTAAAATTGCCCAGTTTTATTATTCGCTTTCGATTGCATTATATTTTTACTAGAGTGCGGTTTTCTTAAGATCTTTTTGTTGTGCTTAATTTGATTATAAAATTCACTGCATGATATTTTCATGTTTAGTTTGCAAATAAGGAAGGCTTCTACAACGCAATCTTCCATTCTTCTCCAATCTTCAGACCTTTCGTTTAAAGTGGAAAGGTTTTTTTCTGAGAAAAAATTCTTTCTACGCTAAAATACCACGTAGACACCAAGCAAATTCCACTTTTTTTTTAATTTGGCACCTCAATATGCTGCTTGTGCTCAATAACTAGCTTCATTAGAATTTTTGAAGAAGCCTTTTGCCAAGAACACCTTATCAAATACCTCATCAATCATTATTTGTGTTTTCGACTGAGGTTTTTGCATTTTAGTTACATTTTCTGCTACTTTTTCGATTTTCGTCCAGCTAATCTCATGTTTCAATCAAATCCACTCAAAATCTTTGGCTCTGTCGAAGTTCTGTTCCTACAATTCTAAATACGAAATGCAGCGCTCATAAAAAACGTGAAACTTATATCGTGCAATGCTATACGGAATTTAAAATTTATTTTCTGGGGGTTCGGCATTTTTGAAAAAACCGTGTTGTGGTAGATAACCTTACAAGGGCAATTACGCTGGCCTTGTGTTTCAAGCACTTAAAATGGTCCTTAATGTTCGCTCATCCACTGTGTTCTATTGATACTTCACTCTGTCGTTATGGCCGCAAAGCTTTTCCTGGATGACAATCTGTTTAAGAAACAGATAGTCACCGAGTAAAAATCGTTCGATAAACATTTATTCCGACGTTCTCGATCGTTCGTCGTCGTGGGCGTAGCACGGGGAAATGATCGTCGGTCGTTAGTAGTGTCTGGTGTCGGTGATCTTTAAGTTTGACCGGGACACTAAAGCAGACGGGCCGGGACACCGGGACGGGGATTTCAAACCGGGACAATCCCGGTCAAATTGGGACGTATGGTAAGCCTATGTATGAACATTTTATTATTAAGAGGCCATATACGCTAAAATAGGTCAGCAGTTTACTGTTTTTTTTTCATACAAAGCAATCATGGATCTTGCTGACAAAAATACACAAGATTAACATGAATATTATGCTTTACTAGACTAGTGTTTCCAAAACACGATTCATTTCAATTTGCTCGATAGAAAAAAATCAAAAAGCTTATCCTTTTTTGAAAGCTTTTGCTTTCTGTCTACCTACTTCAATTGTGAAAATATCGATAGCAGATTTAACATAAACATTGATAAGTACTATACCTAAATGATAAAAGTGTTTCAGTTTTTATACTTTTTTCAAATTACTTTTATAGTGTCAAAAATAGTGATTTGTCGCTTAAGACGTTTACTTTAGAGCGCCATTGTTCATAGTAATCATGGAACGGGGGAATGCGGTGATTGGCTCTTCTGGCTGACTGAGTATGGGGCCTTAAGATGTTATTTGTTTTGACGTTGGCTATAGTGTACGTTTTTTACCTACGTCGAAAATAAATATTTTTTTATTTGACTTCCTTTGTAAAATTCGTTTTCACAGCACGGGTTATCTAACGTTTTAACGGTTAAGTTCTCTTACTAGTCTGTGGCTGACTTCTCGGACACTACCAATCGTGACTCGTATTGAGTATATTCAGACGTCGGTAAATCTGAGAAGAAAAGTGTCCTTGCCTATTCGTGAGTGCTCTGGTTGTACCTCTGCCTACCTCTACATTTTTTATTTATATAAACATACCTTTCGAATGACTTGGCTAATGTCTAGGTAGGTTTTAAAGATAAAACTAGGAAAGGACTTGCTTATCCGCTGATAAACGAATAGATGAACAGAGTAAAATTCCAAGAACAAATGTAAAATGGATTCAGTAATGAAAAGGTTGCAGTTATTTCTTCAATGTACTATTAGGTCAAGAAAGTACCGAGAAAATGTCAATAATACACAAACTGTTTGTTATTCGTCAGCATTTATTTTATCACCTTAGAAGTATGCTCCTTCAAAAAAGATGCGCTGAATCATTAAAACATTTTTTAAATGCTGTTTCCGGATTGTGTTCAGTTCTTGCCGTAAATTAAAAATATGTTCAAAATAATATTATTTAATTACCGTTTGACCTTCCGACAAGAATCCCGAATACATAACACCGCAAAAGTCAAAGAAAACACTCAATATGATTTAAACGAGATTTTCGGTTTCGGTTCAGTTGGAAGGCGCCACTGTGAAGCTTGTTGACTAGTTTGTATATCAAACTCATAAATCCAAGTCTCATCACCAGTGTCTTTGCGTTTTATGAATATTAGGTCGGAATTGACTTGTTCTAGAAAGTCCTCAACGACTCTCATGCGATTAATTTTTAGAGATAACTTAGTCTTTTGGGACTAGCCGAGCGGCGACATGTTTCATAACCAAATGATTAGTTTAAATGATACGCAACGACTCGTGAGATATAGAAAGTTTGGCGGCTATCTCTCTCAAAGTCGAAGGAGAATTTTCAGTTACTGTTTCCTTCACTTTTGCGATCTTAACTTTAGTTGCAGACGTTAATGGCCTACCAGAGCGAGGCAAATCTTCCGTTACATCTGTACCGCTTTTCAACGTTTTGTGCCACTCATAAGCAGGGCTTCAAATATCGGTATTTTTGTGTACCGATATATTTGACCTTGGTGCGATACCGGTAGCGGAGGAGTACCGGTACTGTTAATACCGGTATCTAGCGAATACCGGTACCTAGCGAATATCGGTATTAATAAAAACCGATATCTAATTAAGGTACCCGTGAAGTACAAGTGCGACGTTGCCAATTTTCGTTTTTATCTATCAGTGTAAGACGTGCGGAGCGGCAATCCGCTACGCCGCACCGAGTTGAATTTTCGTATTCGAAGTTTTATTTTGTGTATCAACATTTGTAACCGACTTCGGATAGACGTTGATTATGTTTTTCAGTGAATCTTAAATATTTGGATTGACATGCTACTTGTTTACCAATGCCATGTAGTTCGTTCTTAATCCTGATTATTAGGCTCAGTGTAGGTACACTAGACAGTAGTCAATAAAGTTCAGGACACACCAATGGTCTTTCATAAGTATGTTGGGAGTGTTCACATCATGGGCAGGGTTAGGTTTCGAGGTCAACCGACTTGGTCTTAGCATAGTTGAAACCTAGATCAAACAAAGTTCAATTATTAGAGTTTAATTATTAGATGATTTACTCCGCTGAAATTGTTCACTCGATATAGAAACGGAGGAGTTTTCAGGAAGTAGTTATCTCTCTCTCTCTCTCCCCGTGGCCGAAGTAACTTTTTATACACAAAATAAAACTTCGAATACGCAAATTCAACTCGGCACAGCGTAACGGGTTGCCGCTCCGAACGTCTTACACTGACAGATAAAAACGAAAATGATCAATCAATCAATCAATCAATCATTTATTGCTTCATATGTCACAAAGTTATTACAAATGATTACCAACAGTTGTTTGAAGGACATAATAATCCTATTAGGGTGTTGCAAACTCAAGCGGACCGATCTATTTTAGATTTCACTTTTAAGATTATCCAATAAGTAATCGTTTACAGTATAGTAACTTTTTTGTATCAAGAATTTCTTTAATTTTTTTGAAAACATTAGGTCATTCGTCTTTGATTTTATTTCATTTGGTAGTTTATTATAAGTCTTTATTGTCATAACATAAGGTCCGGAACTATGTATTTTTAATTTTGACGGGGGTAATTCTAAATTATGTTTAAATTTGTTTCTAACTTCGAACCGTCGAGGATTGTCTGCTTGCTTTTTAAATAAATTTGGATATTTTCTGACAAATGTACAAGCTTGAAATATATATATTGAAGGTAGAGTTAAAATTTTAAGATTTTGGAAATAGGGTTTGCAACTTTCAGACTTTTGAATGCTTACTAGGGTACGTATACATTTTTTTTGGGAGATGAATATATCTTGTGCATTTACACTATTTCCCCAAAGTAAAATACCGTACGTGAGTCATGAATTAGCATATGCGTAATAGGCTGATATAGCAGTTTGGAGATCGGTAACCCTACGTAATTCCCGTAGACCATATAAAAAACTGGATATTTTTGTTTTAATTTTATTGATATGACTTTTCCAATTTAAGTTTGAGTCAATATTTAATCCTAATAATGAAAATGTGTCAACGCACTCAATCTTGTAATTATTATAAATAAAGTTTAATTCAAGGGGATTTTTTTGGTAGGGTCTAAATTGCATTATTTTTGTTTTAGAAAAATTAATGTCAAGGTTATGTTCATTCATCCATTTAATTATATTATTAAAAATGTCAATAAAATTCTGATTTAGATTTGTATTATTATTACATGAAGTTAATGAAATGAATGAAATGTCATCAGCAAATAATACACAGAATTCATTTAATATTTTAGGGAGGTCATTTATGTACAATAAAAATAGGATGCATCCAAGGACGCTTCCTTGTGGAATTGAGTTTTCTATTTGTATCAATTTTGATCTAGTCATATTAATTGTGTTAGTTTCAATGTTGTAATTTTCAATTTCCACCATTTGTTTGCGATTTTTTAAGTAGGAAGTTAGCCATTGCAGTGGCTTACCGCGTATTCCTACATCATATAGTTTTTTTAACAGAATTTTGTATTGTACTTTGTCGTATGCTTTTGTCATATCTAAAAGAATTCCAAAAGCATACTTCTTTTCATTTAATATATTTAGTATTTCATTTATGTATTTATAGACGGCTAATACTGTTGAATGGTTTTTCCGGAATCCATTTTGAGAATTATGAAATATTTTGTATTTTTCACAAAAAGAATATAACCGTTGTTGCATTGCTTTTTCAAAAATTTTTGATGATGTAGGCAAAAGTGCTATAGGCCTGTAGTTGTTAGGGTCTTGTTTACATGCCTTCTTATGGATACGTTTTATAATTGATACTTTTAAGAGGTATGATGCTTTTGTCTATTATGAATTCGCAATAATAACTAAAAACAAAAAAACACAGTGCATTTAATATACGTTTACGTTATTAGTTTTATTATAACTTTTCAAAATAGCGTCCATTAACATCAATACATCGCTGCAGTCGATGGAACCATTGAGAAAAGCACCTTGCCCACTCGGCCTTAGGGGTCTCTTCGACGGCGTTTTGAAACGCAGCCACTACTTTTTCGTCGTCCATAAAATGTTTTCCTCGAAGTTTTTCTTTTATTTTCGGGAATAAGTAAAAATCGCAGGGTGCGAGGTCGGGGCTATACGGCGGGTGACCCAGTAATTCCACGTCTGAGGTCGCCAAATAGTCGATCTTTTGCCTGGCGGTGTGCGACGAGGCATTGTCGTAATGAAGGAGGATCCTGCTGCGAGGTCGTTTCTCTCGAACTTTTTCCAAGACATTTGGCAAACAGTTGTTAGTGTACCACTCTGCATTAACCGTTTTCTGATCCTCTAAGACAACTGTCGCGTAATGACCTGTCTTTCCGAGGTCGAGGGCCGAGAAGAACGAGGCCACCATCTTTTTTCCAACACTTCGACCTCTCTTCACTTTAGTTGGCAACTCTTTGGAAGGAAACACCCAGTGAGCAGACTGTCTTTTGGTTTCCGGATCATAACAGTAAATCCAGCTTTCGTCACCCGTTAGTATGTCGAACACAGCATTTGAGTCACCTCCGTTACATTTTTGGATCATTTCTCGGCACCAATCAACACGGCAGAGTTTTTGAGCCTCGGTCAAATTATGCGGTATCCAGCGGGCACAAGTCTTCCTGACCGCTAAATGTTCATGGAGGATTTTGTGCACTTGACTCATATCTATGCCTAGACTTGTCCGAATCTGCTGATAGGTCACTTTTTTGTCAGTCATAGAGATACGCCGCACAACACTGATATTGTCTTCAGTCGTCGCTGTAGAAGGCCGTCCCTCACGCATCGGTGAGATTAGTTCGACCACGTATGAATTCATTAAACCAGTTGTAAACTGTGGCACGAGATGGGGCTTCATCGTGAAAAGCCAATCGAAGTCTATCATAACTTTCTTGTTGACTTATATGACATCGAAAGTCATAAAAAATCATTGCACGAAAATTTTCTCGGCTTAAATTCATTCTGACGTGCACAGACAATTTTCAATTTGCCGCCAAATCGTAAAACAAATGACAAATGAATGAAATGTATACTCAATATTATTGATAAAGAGATCTATTTTCAAAATTTAAACTTATTTTTTAATATAATGCTTTTAAGTTGCCAGTTCTAAAAACTTTCAGTTTGGCCCTCGTACTAGAGACAGTAAATACAACACTAGCTGAAGCGCGGGCGCAAGGCGTGTGCAGCGCGTGCGCGGGGTGCGCGCGTGGCAAGCGCTTGGCGGGCGCTTGGCGGGCGCTTGGCGGGCGCGGGGCATGAGCGAATTGATTTGGTTAATGCAATTGAGAATCTTGGTGTGACAATAGGGCTCAAATTATGTCGAAAAAAAATCAAAGCGTGTTCGACAAAAACATATAATGTCGTCTACAATTATGTAAGTATTAAAATAGTAATATGTGGTGAGTTCTTTTCTGTACCCTGTTTTGTGTTCTGTAAAGAAAGGGGGAACTGTGTTACCGCAATTCGGTGCTAGCAGAAGGACAGGGAAAAGCTAGTAAATTATATCAGGATAGGTTGTACGGACTACTCTTCTGAACATTTTTTTATAATCCGTAAGTTACCTATTACCAGCTAGTTTTCAAAGGTTTTTCACTAAAAGAAAGATAAGATTTCATATAAAAACTTAACCCTTATCAAGTGGCAGAGCAGACTATTGAAATAAATTTTACGAATCAATTTCCGTACGAGTAAGTACGTTTGTAGCTGTGTACCAATTCCATAATCCAACCCCGCCTGGATACCGGTCCAGACCTTTCATACCGTTTTAACATTTAAACTAGGTATATGTATGTGAAACGTGTTACGTGTTGTTTGCAAGTGTACACTCGTAACCGCCTTTGTGCGATGTTAGAACAATCTAGTTACTTGTAAAGCAACTCATTAACCTACTTTGAATAAGTACATATTCACACTCGTTTGGTCCAAACCCGTTACGGTGGGGCTATATTACGTGATGCAGTGGTCAATATCATTTACAAAGATCTGGTTCAGGAGTGGAGCAGTCGATAAATCGTTTAGTTATCAAAACGCGGTAATGAAACTATTGAAAAAAATACCAAAGTGTTTGTTTGAAAACAAAGTAGTTGTTACTATACACATAATTATTTAATATTAACTCGAAATTCATTTTATACAACGTAAAAAAAATAAAAACGCGGAAAGAAATAGCGCTCCATTTTAATCAAAGGCCCTAGCCGTCACTGACTACACACAATATGAAGACACGAAAAGCTCATACATATCTCTATGAAAGAAAAATTAAGAATTTAAAAAGTTTCAATGAACCCCCGACAAACATTCCGAACAATCAATCGTTTGTAATGTGGTACAAATGCTACTGCTGGCTTACATTACATTCCATCCCTTCAAAAGTAATGATGCCACAGACAGACACATATACACATACATATAAGTTACAACACCTCTATTACTCTCGTACGTCACATAAATTGCAAAGATTACGAAACATAATAAATACAGTAACTTTTGAATTGACCTCCACTTCCCGTGTTTTTCATCTGGTCTTTGTCATTAAGTCTTCGGTATCACAAAATAAAAACAGATCTACTTAAGAAGGATGTAAAGAGTGTAAGTTCGACAGGTTCACTGTTGGCAATTCTGGCAAAGCAAGCAATTCAAAGCAAGGTTCTGCACAAACTTTTTATTTGTTTATGTATGTCAAATGCAAAGTACTTTATAAGCATTATTAATGAAAAATATTAACGTTCTGCATTTCTCCTATACATAAACTATAAGTGTGCCAAATTTTATGCTCCTGCGTCCGCGCAATTTTCGCAAGTTGGTTGTAGATAGTTAGTTTCTTCGTTACTGTCAACATAAACATATTCTTTAATAGCTAGGATTATTTGGAATATTGCAAATGTTCTCCACACTTAATTTATATTATTTGGGGTTACATTAAAAGTTTAATTAAAATACTACTAGACTGCTTAATAAAAGCAGTTGAGTTAGCTAACAAGAACAAGAAGGCCAAAGAGAAAAATTCAAAGAAATTTATATTCTAACTGTGACTTCCCAGTATACTTTTGAAAAATTAATATATGTTCATAAGAATTTACATTCATATAAAATAAATTGTGATATAAGAACATCGTGTGAAAACAAAGAAAAAAAACAACCTTGCTGTGCATGTGTCTCGTCTCCACAGAGTAAACAATTCTTTCATGGGCCAATGTATACGCTTTAATAATAAACTTCCCAATTATATGAAAGACCTGCCATTAAATAAATTTAAAAAGTGTCAAAGTGAAATTGTACAAAAAAGGTTACTATACCATTGATGAATCTATCGGATAAGAGTGCTTGGGATTTATTGCTCCTCATACCAATATTTTATTAGTAATAATGTGTGACGTATTATCTTCTAATAAATTTGGATAGAATAAGGAGAAAAAGCCAAGCCCGCTGAGTTTCTTGACGGATCTTCTCAGTGTGTGGCCGCGCTCCGGTCCGGTGGTAGTTTTTAGTATTATATAGACTTGCGACATATGCCTCTTGTAAGGTGAATGTGAATAAAAACATATTCTATTCCATTATCTAACGAATTGACTGGATTAAAAATAAAATAATATAGCATATTGTCTATTTATCTCTTATAATCGTTTAAAAGATAAGAGTTATCTCCGGCCTACGAGTGTCATATTTTAATTAAAACAGTAGAGTCAACAAACTGCATTTAAACAAAAGTATTATATTTTTGCGTTAACCCTAAAAGGTTATTTGAAAATAAATATGTATGATATTTGAGCCAAAAGGTCAAAAAAGGTTTACCTACTTATATTAGGGTGCAATTTACGGACCTATTACTAAAATCCATGTGATCTGGGCTTTATTTATTATTTAAATGAGTTTCTCTTATTTACAAGCGGCCTTTTTCCAAAACTTTTCGGTACGTTAATAGATGTTAGAAACAAATTAAAGCCTTACGTACAGTGACATACGTAACGTACTGTCAGAAGGGCTGCAATATTTTTCCCTATATTGTTAAAGTTAAGTCATTACGGTTATTAAAAGTCATTTATACACTTTCATCTACACTGTATTTTTTAATTTCAATATTTGATTTTCTTAGTTTTTAGATTTCGTTGTATCTGTAAGTAGGATATATATATATATATCTATAAGTTTGATTAAATGAGCGAATCCTTTGTGTAGATGTGTCACAGTATACGTTTCCTTAAATTTTCAAGGTGAGATCTGTTTCTTTTTCTAATAGGTGTTTTAGTTCAGGATATTGTTCCTAATCTCTTGCAAGATCTGTGTAATTAATCAACTCTGTTATAACTATCTTCCACTCGTGACAAAGCATCTACATTATCTTTTTCTAAAACGTATCTTATGTCGTTAGTGTACTTCGCAATGAAATTTAGATACCTGAACTGGTATGGAGAAATTTTGTCTCGTTTGATTGAGAATGCAAAGGTACGTGGCTTGTGGTCCGTGCAAATTGTAAAAGTCTAGCCTCAAGCATGTATCTGAAGTGCCTTATAGCTTCATATATGGTGAGCAATTCTTTGTCATACGGACTGTACTTTTTCTGGCTTGGAGATAGTTTACACGAGAAGAATGTTGAAGGATTCCACGTATCATCTGCTTTTTGTTGAAGGACAGCTCCAATACATTCATCGGAGGCTTCCATGAATAACGCAAGTTTGGCATTGATATTTGGGTGAGTAAGGAGAGCGGCCTCTGCGTAACTTTGCTTGCATCTTTCGAATGCGTTTATTATCTCTCTAGTCATCTTAATAAGAGCTGACCCTCTGATACTGCATGTCAGGGCGTCGTTTTAAGGGCCTGGTAATTCAGCTGCATGAGGAATTAATCTCCGGTAGCAATTGATAATTTCTAAGAAACTTTGTAGTTGCTATGCCGTGACTGGCTGTCCCATCTCATGGATCATACCACAGTAACCTAACAATATGATTTCCGGAATATTGATTGGAAGTATTGATTAAAATCCCAATTTTTTTAGATCTTTCAAAAACTTGCTTGAGGTGTTGCAGGTGTTTGTCTTCGGTGCGCAAGAACACTAAAATGTCATCGTAACTATAAATATTCCCCAGTCTCTGCAGTACTTCGTCCATGAATCTTTAAAAAGTTTGGCCTGCGTTTCTCAATCCAAACGTCATGTATGGGAACTCGTGCAGCCCAAATACGGAGTTGTTATGGCGGTTTTAGTTATATCGCAGTCCTGTACAAGGATCTGTTTATAGGCCTTTTTAATCAATTTTGGAGAACATTTTGGTAGAAGCTAGTTGGTAGGAGAAGTCGTTTATATGACTTATCGAGTAGCGGTCTGGAATCGTTCTGGCATTGAGTGTGCGGTAGTCACCGCACGGTCGCCATTTGTCGTCCTTCTTCCTAGCCAGGCGAAGAGGCGATGCCCAGCAACTCTCTGATCACCGTGTTGTGCCAATTTGTGTGTGCCACAAATTTCAGGAAAATATACTGTAACAATCAGGCTGCAGGTAATGCACCAGTAACACATTTGCCATTTTAATTCTTTTTAAATATCCACAAAATGTGTATAAAATAGTTTCACAATATATTTTAGACATGGCTGATATTTATTAAAATTTCTCGTTTTAATCAAAAAAATATTTACTATGTCAAATGTCAAAAAAATAATGATTTTATGTCCTATAAAAATAACGATCCAATGAAAAGAAAAGACTAAAATTGCATAAAAGGCTTTGGACCCAAAATTGACGCATAACCTTCATTATTCAAAATATTTTGTTTGCAGAAACAAGAGAAACTTAGTTTTGACGGTAACAAACGAATTATGAGTAAAGTGGGTCATGATTGGGTCGCTTACTTATTGACTTTTGAGGATGATTACTGGCTAAAGTGTACATCAAGTAGCTGTCACATGACGTGTTTTGTATTTGCTATCTCCTGTGACCAACAGAAATACCTACTATAGAGATAGAAAATACAATACACGTCATTTGGCAGCTATTTTATGTACATTTTACCCAGTGATCATCACCATAAAGATACGTAATAAGCCCCCAGTTCTTCTGATGGTAATAGACTAACGTTGCCCACAAACAGCATAGATGTTACAGGTGGGTTAGGCCTAATATTTAAGTTACTATATCCTCCGTTCCGAACCACGATAGTGTAAAACACTGTCGTTATGACAACAGGAATGGGTAGGCGGTGAATTCTCACTCGGGAGAGTTGCTGCAGAGCTCTTTTATAATTTAAATGATACAGACAGGTCAAAGTATACATACTCCATCGTTCCTGTAAACGTTAGAGTTCGTCCATTAATCACATGAGGCTCGAAAAGGGGGGGGGGTATCATGAGGGGAACTAGAAATTGTTGGCTGTTGAAGGCGGGATTTCTAAGTACCCAGTTCTTAAATAACTTAAGATTTGAAAGAAGCCTGTCTCTTGAAAGATTTGACAAAATGTATTGCCTTTGCCTATTTCATTTGTCATCGCGTCAGTGGTCTAGTGGTCTCGTGCTGGATATGACTTCATTAGCTTCCATTAGCACATTGAAATGAGTATCCGTGGCTGGCGTTTGGTCCTGTCTCCTCTTCAGGGATACTGGCGTGAAGATACTGACTGAAATTTTCATTTATTGTTTTTTACCCAGTTAAAAGCAACCTAAATTATTTAAGCAAAGCAAAAAAGCGAAAAAGCGGACTCTCGTTATTTCCTTAACACGTCACAATTTGGTCATAATTTTTAACTGGCTTTGAAAAAAATGGAGTTTGTAGGTTTGAGCTATAAATGTAGACATATTTTTAAGCTACTGTATAGTTTTTATCGCGGGATTTGAGCACGCTGACCGAATCAAGAAATTCCGTAACGACAATAAACCTAACACGTCGTCTAACGTCGTTTCAGCTCGGCAGACTTGCGTTTGTGCAAGTGTGCGACTGAACATTTGCGAGTAGACTGTACGAAGCTCGCACGGATCGAGACGAGCTGCTTCGAAATCGAAAGAATAAGTAAGCAGCTGTTTGTGAGAATGTATATAAGTGTATATGTATCTATTATCTATGTACAACGGTGAATAGCTGTAAATTTTGTTATTTCGTTTTGGTTGTAAAATAATTTAATTAATTTAGAATATGCAGGGTTATTGGTAGTTTGACCGGATACTTTTAAGGGATTATAGGAGAGGTCATTTGCTACCATTTCGACTCCGACCAGTTTTGAGATAAATGTCTTTTTTTTATAAAGTTCAGTTTTTTCCTCAAAAATTTGTTTAAAAAAGTGATGTTAAGATTTTAATTTTAGTCACAGTTTTAAGAAGGATACGTAAGGCTATTCCATTTGTTAATTAAAAACAATAAAGTCGTATTAATCTGTATTCAAGCAAAAGGTACAGGCTGTATTACAGAAAAAATAGTTTTTGTTTTTGAAAAATTGATTTTAAAATGTATTTTTTCTTCTTAACCACACAAGGAATACAATTTTCTGTAAGATTAAAATTAAATTTAAAAGAAACTAAAGATTAGTCTCAACATATTATATGTACATAAAAATCAATTGCCAAAACTCGAGAACGGCAGAACCGACTCGGCTAATTTTTCTTTTGAATTATTTGTGTAAGTCCGGGGAAGATTTAAAAGACAAGAGAGAGGAAAAACGAGAAAGAAAAACATTTTCATTTTTCCCATACAAACTGAACGGGTGGAAAGAAGTTTGTCGGGACTGATAGTAATTTACAAAAAAACTACATTACTAGTCGACCCGGCGAGTTTCTTTTACTTGGCACTCCATACTCTCTGCTTACCTTGCAGGGTGACGTGGCGTAAATATATAATACACATAAGATGATCTGTGCGTTGTTGTTGACCTGTCAAATGTTTCTCTACATTAAGGATTTCGAGTCAGGTATTTGATATCTTCTTACTGAGTGTTATATATACGTATCTTCACGCCCATATCCTCTAAGTAGAAGGCAGAGGCACAACCAGGGCACCCTCGACAGCCGAAGACACTAAGTCCCATAATATGAAAGGTGGCAAGCGTATCGGCAACCGGGCACTTATCCAATCCCGGGCAACGTTAATTTTACTAGAAAATTAAAAATATATTATGTTTTTTTTTTTTATTTATTTACTGACTAAACACATAATACAATATTGAGTTGAAGTAGCATTTAAAAACCACAGAGATTTGTTTACACAAAAAATGCTACTATACGTCATTTAAAATCTTTGTCACGTTACTATTTATTAATTATCTTTCTGTTTTAGTAGAAAGAAAAAATAAATAAACAACAAAGTTGACAAAGCAAACGATTTGACAAAGCACACGAATATGTCACATATAGGTTATAGTTTAAGTGGTATACATCTATTCCAAAATTCTTAAACATTACATGCAATGCAAGAAATACAATTTTAATTTATATTTAATATTTTTTTCCGTTAAAGATTTTTTCAAACTAGCCGGTAGATTGTTAATAAGGCGGAGAAGTAAATATTGTACAATTTCTAGTTTGTAATTTTTATTGCCCTGGACCTCAAGAAGTCAAGTCCGACGCTGAACCACCAGAGGCGATATATCTCTGTAATTTTTAAAACACTATATACCTATTTAAGAAAAGGAAAAAAATGGGACAATCTGTAACATGAACATCTAAAATCACGTACTATAAATTAAATAGCTCAATTTACATTTTGCCTTTTATCCCTCTCCCACGCGAACGCCTTTAGACTTTAATGAACGTTATAAAAAGTATCCTATAACTTCCCTCGAAACATAAAGTAGGTACCTACCTAGCAACCAAATTTCCTTACGAACATCATGACAGAAAGATAGATGGAAGTTCTATAAATACTAAAAATTTGTTCAGCTGTACATTTTTATTCGCCTACTTACACCTATTATTTTGCAAATATCTTCAAGTAGTAAATTATTTCGCCTTTGTGGTCTAGCAGTTTAGATGTTGGATTTCACTGCATGAGGTCCCGGGTTAGAATCCCGTGTCGGGCAATAAAGAAAAATTTGGGTTTTTCCAATTTTCTAATAAAAAAAAGATGTTGCTCGGGATTGGATATGTGCCCGATTGGCGATGGGCTTGCCACCTATCACATTGTGGGACTTAGTGTCTTCGGCTAGTCGCGGCTGCGCTGGTTGTGCCTCTGCCTACCTCTTCTTGGATATGGTCGTGAAGATGCTTTTTTTCTTTCGTCTGATTTTAATAAAACTTTGTTATTAGTACCTATAAATATGTTATACCTATAGATTATGTATATCTGAAAATCACCAGTGGGATTGTTTGTGGCATCCACCGTGTTGGAACCATGACTTACCTTAACAAAATATAACCTCTACAATCGGTTTTTTATTGGAAGAACAATCGCGTTACAAACGTCCAGTCAAATTGATAGCTTGTTATACGTTGGAGGTGCTATCCTTTAAATGAAAAAAATATTAAAATCGGTTTGAAAAATACACGTGAACCATCGCGAGCATTAATATACTATATATTATATTATATAGATAGGTACTAATCTCATTATACAACTCACATTTAAAAAAATGTTATTTTCCGCTAGAGATTTACAGCCGATCAAATAATAAAAGATGAAGTAAATTATTTGGCATTGTGTCATACTACCCGATCCCCAAAATAAGCCGTGAATAAATCTATGAGAAACCCGCTCGGGATAACGTTCACAAAAGGCACTAGTGATTTATCAAAAAGCCTTTATATGTATCCACAGCGTCATATCACTTGTCAGCCTTTGTAGCACTGACGCAAACGTCTTACTTATATTTCGAAAAGTTTTTGTCTTATCGTATACAATGACATAGAAGGGGCTCCGGTTTGCTCTGCAAAAAGAAAACGGACATCAGCGCATCTACGCGCCACAAAGTTTGTTTATATCCTGGATTTCATATTATTTGAGCGTTGATTTTAAAATCATTATTTTTTTAAAGAAATTGAATGATTATTTAACAAAAACACACATTTCATTGTCTAAAAAGTGATTTTGATAAATCATTTGATTTGGATCACTAAACTAGATGTAGCTTATTTATGATTGTATTGAAAACAGCCTCTAGTTGTTCTCTAGAAATACTACTTATACCTATATATACTTACTACTACGTACCACTCTTTCACGAAAGACCGACGTGAAGTAGTGGCGTTGCTGCTGCGTTTCGTGTGGTTGGTGAGAGTTCCGGAGGCTCATTCATCCCCTCATATCATAATGGAGCCGCAAATTGCAAATGTTAGTCCCCAGGGGGGTACCACCTGGACACCAATCCCCCCTGGTGTTTCTAATTTAGAATCTGGGGATTCTAACCCGG
>NJDD01001479.1:422900-440947 GCA_002245505.1 Calephelis nemesis | reverse complement strand
TAGAACAATTACACTTATGTTTTGACAGAACCGTGGTTGGTGACTTACATGCGGCATCTATTGGGATGTACGGTCGATGATACCGACTCATGGTACAGGCTCTGATGTACACTAAACCCAAAAGATACGCAATCAGCCTCCTGGTTTTTCGATATTTTATAAAATGAATTGCAGTCAGATGTTCTACACTACAGTATGTGCTAAGTAAAAAAACAACCATTTTAATCACATTATTTACTTCACTAAAAACTTGAAAACCTATTTTGGAAGGACCTTACACATGGACCGATTTTACTAATTATTTTTTCTGTGTCTTGTTAGTAAAAGAAAAATTGGTAAAATTGCAGGGAAAATAGGAAAACAAAATTTTAATTTTTCCATGCAAATTGACAGCTGTCAAACGATGCGCAGTCCGCAGGGTCAGCTAGTAAATTTAAATATATTTTTATAGGTACATATTTTTTTTATAGGTATTTTAACTTGGACAACTTGAAATAAGTTGAACGGTTGGACCGATTTTACAAATTATTGTTTGGGTATGATAGTGATTGTCAGAAAAAGGTTCTTAAGAAGAAAAAGGCCAGGAAAATCTAATGGAAAATATGCATTTTATGGTTTTTTTTTGTACAAATTGTTAGTACCTATTAACGTCAAGTAATAAAACGTTCACCGGTTTGGATAGTACGAAATAAATCAGCGACATTATTTAAGTAAGAATCAGGAATAGTCACAAAGAGAAGGTTCTTAAGAATAGAAAAATCAGTAAAATTGCAGGGAAAATAGGAAAACAAAATTTTATTTTTTCCGTGCAAATTGACAGCTGTCAAACAATGTGAAGTTCGCAGGGTCAGCTAGAAAATTTAAATTATTCGGTTGCTCTTGCAAATCATGCATCTCTTAACATCCACCTTTTTCTTAATATCTTAAAAATAAAGCGACGAAATATAATCAAACGAACTCCCAAGTAAAGTTTGATAATTATTATAGGTATGAAGCACTTCCCTCGAAAATATTAGAACTTTACCTTCCCTAGCGGCCTCTTGTTTTGCAAAGTTGAATTTTCTAAAAATAGTGAGAAAATAATCGATAACACAATCACAAGTAGTATATAGTCGTTGGGTGGGATAGTCGTAACTACACGCAAGAAAATAATAATAATAAATCTCAAAAGGCGGGATCGAGTAGCAAATCGATAAAGGTGACGATAGAGGATGACGCTCCATTCGTAATGTACCTACTTTACTCGTCGAACTTTACTTAAAAGTTCGTTTGATCATATATTTAATTTTATCGCTTCATGCTTCAGACATTATTAACACAGGTAACCAAGAGCGTCGCCAGCCGATCGCCTAGATGGGGGCAAGTTGATACGGAGATTGAGAAAAATATACATTGTATTGTAGGTTCAATCGGGAGCCTCGTGCCCTCGACTTTATGACTTGCCTCACATTTCGCTCTAAATAGTAGCAAACTAGTAGAAACAGTACTAGAATAATCGATCAAGTCCAGTCAAAGACATAAGACTGTTCGCTCTATAATTTTTTTTAGAATCTCTAGGGGCAGCTGCCCCTCTTGCCCCCCTTGGCGACGCCCTTGCAGGTAACTACCTAAATACTTAGCGATATTTGTTTTGCAATTGCAACTAAATCTTTTTATCTTTAACAATCACTTCCGCAAACTAACAAGCAAAATTCAGGTCGGTTATTTTATTACACAGATTCATCACTACATAACATTTTGCCATAAGTCTTGCATGCTGGATGGTAGACTGCGGTGATAACTCACTGCATCGAAATTACATCTCTAGCCATTTCTGCTGACCGGTTAATCATTAGCATCAGTGCAAATGTGGTTAGTTCAGAGATCTTGCACGGTGGTGCGTAACCAACGCAAGGCGTCGTCAGATTACACGGTCAGCTTGGTGGGTGGTAGTATTGTGTGAGTGTCGCTCGTGGTACCGGGTAAAGCAGGGCGTGTCGAAGGTGGCGGCGAGCAGGGCCGGCGAGAGAGCTTGCGGGTGTGCCGAGAGGTAGGAGCACACCCACTCCGCGGTCGGCCGCAGCTCGGGCGCGCGTCGCCAACACGCCGTCGTCACTGTCCGTCTGTTTATAAAACAATTATTTAATTATTTTCTTCTTTACGTACCTACTAACATAGATACGTATGTATATCTTCACACCTACCATTATTATAGCTATTATTACAAAATACTGGGTAATTTTTAAATTGCGGTGACTTTAAAATGTGAATCGAAACATTACTGGAACTGTTTGAGAACATTCTCGGCCACGTCAGCTTGCAAATAAAAAAAGACGGGTTGCACTCCGGGAGTGCCGGCAGAAGTGAAAGTTTTTTGGTACTTTGGAATGGTTAGTGAATAATTTTGCACGAATTGCTTTAATTATCAGTACATACTATCATTTATGGGACTAAGTATCTTCGGCTAGTCGTGGGTGCCCTGGTTGTGCCTCTGCCTACCTCTTCGGGGATATGGGCGTGAAGATACTATCATTTATACACAAACATTATTTTTATATCAATAACCTGCGTTTGGCTTGACAAAAACTCGTTAAAGTAAGACCACGTGACGGCTAGGGGCGTCGTCATAATATTATCTGTACAACGAACATTGCTCTACACATAAAGCTTACTTTCAAAATTTTATTTATTGCTTCAAGGAATTTTATTGCTTCAGCTCCTTTTTATATCCCAAATTAATAATTTTATTTTATTTATTTATCAAATTAAACAGATTTACAATTTTAATGTTGAAATTTTAAGATGGAACAAAATGAGCAATGTCTGTTGATATTATACGCATCTGCTATAGTATATGAGACTACAATGGTAGGTATAATGCGGCGTATTATCCATTGCGCATCCTATACTCTTCGGAAATATCTAAGCAATACAAAAACAGCAATGAATCTGCGTTTTATTTTAGATCTCATGCTGTTGTATTCGTGCATGGAGGAGAAAGGATTCGAGTTTAGAAGTTTTTACCCATTCCAAAAAAAATGCGCAACGCCGCTAAAGAAGTTTTTCCTTCAAAAATACACATCAACATCCGCCCATCCGCTGAAGAGCTACGATCACACAGACATACATACACATAAAAACGTTAAACGTATGACACCCCTCGTTTTGCATCGTTTTTATTATCCGGTCGTAGGTCCCAAGCCAATATGGTCGATTATATGAGTGATCAGCAAACAAGTACACGGGTCTCTTTTGGTAAGAGAGAGCCGTGGCCTATATACACCAAATCTCAAGCTGGGAATCACAATATGATATGCCAATGTTTTCAAACTTCAATTTTTTCCTCATTGTAATCGTGTGGTCACTTCAATAATGTCGAGTTTATACTATTTTCGCTTTTAATTTTAACATTTTTGTCTTATTGATAAATGTAGATTTACGAGTCTAACTTCACTCTAGGGCTGAATTATAAGTCTTTATAGTTTGTGGTTAAAGTTGACATGATACAATTTATTATTTTAAACTTAAGGCCCCATACTTAGTCAGCCAGATGAGCCAATCACCGCACTCCCCCGTTCCATGATTACTATGAAATATTGCGCTCTAAAGTAAACGTCTTATGTGACAAAACACTATTTTTGACACCATAAAAGTAATTTTAAAAATGTATAAAAACTGGAACACTTATCTTTTAGGTATAGTACCTACCTATGTTTATGTTAAATCTGGTGTCGATATTTTCATAATTGAAGTAGACAGATGGGTTTTGCTTTCAAAAAAGGGTTAACTTTTTGATTTATTTCTATCGAGCAAAGTGAAATGAATCGTGTTTTGAAAACACTAGTCTTATAAAACATATTCATGTTAATCTTGTGCATTTTTGTCACCAAGATCCATGATTGCTTTGTATGAAAAAAACATTATATTGCTGACGTATTTTAGCATACATGGACCCTTAAATCGTCGCGTATTAACATTTTTAATTATACATACGGGATACTCACGATCTCTTTCAGTCCCATCGTGACCACCGCCTATGCAACTAGGCCGAATAATGACAAATAATATAAAAAGAGATCGTGAGTATCCCGTGTAAAATAAAATAAAAAAGTTTGTGACAGAATTTCACTATTGATAAATATTAAGAAGAGATGGAGTAAACTACTTCGAAGCTAATATCGGATTTAAAGATAGTATTAACTCCTACATTGTTTAGTAATAGAGTAAGGATAGCCTTTCTTAACATTGTGATGCTAAATTGTGTAATTTAATGTTAAGTTTAAAACATAAATAATCAAGCTCCAAAAATAAGGAAGTAAAGTTTGTAACCTAAAACAAAAAAAGTATTCGAAGTAAATACTTTTCTAATTCATTTTTTCGTCTTGAGACATAGTAATTGTCATACTGCATCGTACATCATATTTCTTTTTTTTTCCGAAATTAGAAAATTGTTCTTAGTTGAGATAAACAACTATAATAATTAGACGCTATGTTTATAAAACACAAATTTATTAATCAAAAAAGCTCTTACATTTATAATTTGTCAAACGCGTATTTCATGCTTGTTTCACTGTTTTACGCCAGTTTTATTTGTAAAATCATTTTGTTTAACTTCTTATTTTCCTTAAAACCGTTTGTATGTTCAGTTGTATTTTTCACGTGATAGCAATGGCCACTTTTGTTATAACAGGTACCCATCCAAAGCTATTTCAACAGTGTCCCTAAAATATATGTGTTTCCAAACTTTAAAAAAAATACAAGTTGAGGCTACTTTTAAATCAGAAGGTGTTTGAAAATTTGAAACAGGCATCAAAATCAAAACAGTATAAGCAATTAGAAAATGTGTATTAGAACTTTGGCCGTGATTTAACAAACAAGTTATTGGGCGAATTGTAATTTTTTTTCTCAAAAATATACAGCATAAGTGTTTTCTTATTACATCAACTACCTTCTCATGAAAGTCCCGTCAACATCAGTCTAACCGTTTCAGAGATTAGTCGGAACAAAGAAACAGACAGACAGAAAAAATTTGCAAATTAAGATAATGTTGTGTAATATAAAACGAATATACACTCCTATGCATGTAGTAACAAAGTATTCGTTTTACTATAGGAGATTTAAACAAGATAATTTTATTAATGATTGTACAGTTATATAGAGTTTTTTTGTTGTTTTTTGTGTGTATTTATTCGATTAATGTATGTGTGTCTTTATTGATTCCTTGGTGATGTAAAAATAGAAACTAGTACTAGCATTCTATGTAAGGTATCTGTATTATGTATTTTTATTTCATATTTATTACAACCTCGTTAATTTTTCTCGAAAAGCTCCAATGCCAACATAGAGCTAGGAACAAATGAAAATCAGCGTTTCCCAGTCAGCTTCCGGCGACTGATGAAACACTAGCTGAATTTGTTTCCTTTTGCCAAAAACTGTTTTTTTTTTTAGAATTAAGCTTTTTTTAATTAGTTAATAATCCTTTAGATTAATACTTGTTTATGGATATTTGTATGTTTTTTAATCCTTTGGCAATAAATTTACTATTATATGTTTTATAGCTTGTCTTCAATAAATGGTCCCCCTCACCCAGGTTGTGTTAATCATATTCTTCATTTTTTTAAAAAAACTTTGTATGTAATAACTACATTAAACGTTGAAGTTCTTACAATCTTAGTTTTGTCTTACACTCTTTTAATTTTGTAGCTTATCATGGTTATAATTATATTTTATGTACTTGCCACTAAATCAGTTTAGTTGTTTAGTTTTTCCACTTTTTACCTCTTATCTGTGAAATTGGAGATAATCCTAAAAAATGGGACTTCCCGCTAAATGGGACAAAAATACGTTTTTTGTTGCCATAATATACGCGTTTATTTCACATTTACGTTTTCAATGTGAAGTTAGTATTTGGTTATACAGTTAGTAACCAAGTAGCAACAAGTAAGTAAATAAGCTCGAATAATGTTTTAAGTAAGCGATTTCATTAAAAAGACTGTCAAAATATAAGTTATGGTTTTAATTTGAATAATCTGTAATAAATAATCTGTATTAACACAAACATAACATATCAGTGATAATTATGAACTAATTAATAAAAATCGCTAACACCAAGTACTATCCGATCTTACAACTATATTTGTAATTAAGTGCGTACCTACTTCATATTATTGAAAACATTATAAACAAACGTGGTGCAACCATAAAATGACAAAAATTAATTGTAAAACTACAATCGTGTAAGACAAAATTAACAATCTGAGATTTCTAACGTTTTGGGTAAGTTACTATTTGTTTGAAAAATAAAGCACATCATTAGCACAATAGACGAGGTATGGAACAACGTGAAAAACGTTTGAAATATTGTTGAAATAGCTTTGGATGTGTACTTGTTACAACAAAAAATAACATTAGCTTTCACTTGTAAAAAATATAACGGAGAATGCTGTTATTAAATGGAAAATAAGAAGTTAAACATAATGAATGACTTTACAAATAAACCTAGCTTAAGACAAAGAAAAAACGAAAGGCGTAAAATGTGCTTTTGACAAATTATAAATAAAAAAACCTTTTTATATTTTATGTGTATTTAGTTAGATATTAGCAATTTCCTAATTTGAAAAAAAATGAAAGAAATATTATGATGGAAGGTCAATAGGTCTTAGCGTGTCTCGAGAGGAAAAAAATATTTACAAAAGTATGTACTTCCAATTTTTTTTTGTTTGACATAATAAACTTCACTTTATTATTTTTCAAACTTATCATTAAATTACACAATTGAGAATCGAACCATAAGTTTTCAAACGTTTTTTTTTCATGGAATAAACTCCATGTCAATATAATCGACTCTTACTCTGTCACTAAACTATAATATAGGGTCATGGACTATCTTGAAATCATAGATCAGCTTCGAAGTAGTTTTCTCCAACTTTACTAATAGTGCATTTGTGTAATGTCACGTTCAATCTTAAAGAAAAGTTAAGTATGAAACCAAGGACTAATAAGGAAACTTAGGGGCTCACGTTAAATTAGATGTGTCTGGCGGCAATGGCGCGTGGTTGTCTTCGAGTACATAGTTGAGGACGCGTGCAGGTGGCCATGTGCCGAAGGGGCGTGCGCCAAGCGTGACCAACTCGAGCAGTAGCACGCCGAGTGACCATACATCGGTTGCCGAAGAAAACACGCCCAGCTCGAGGCTTTCGGGTGCCATCCATAGGATAGGGAAGAGTGCACGACGACGTGTTGCATATTCAGGCTCACCGTCGCCCAGGCGGCGTACCATACCGAAATCTGCCAGTTTGAGCGCACGGCGTTCATCTACCAGACAGTTGGCAGCTCGCACGTCGCGATGCACGAGCCTGTGGCTCGCCAGATATGCGACGGCCGCAGCCGCCTCACGCCCCAGCGTCGTCAAAGCCTTCGCCGACACCTCTTCGGCTTTAACCCCTTTCTCATGCACCAGCCCTCGACGCTCCACCAGGTACCGCTGTAAATCTGAGTAGTACGCATGCTCCATCAGCAACATTGGCGGTCCGTCCAGCAAGCACACGCCGACTAATTTAATCACGTTTTCGTGACATAGTGGTGCTAGAAAACACGCCTCGCGTAAAAATTCATTTTCTTCGACCTGTGTTACGTTATTGTGTGGTTTTTTCGCGGCCACTGAGACCTTTATCCCATCTGGACATATCAATTCTGCAAAATAAACACGTCCGAAACAACCCGAACCGATTTCGTGAAGTAGTCTGATTGAGTTCCGTTCCACTAAATAAGAAGTGAGAGTTGAGACATTCACCTTTCGATCTCCCAATTTGTAATCGTGTTTAGGGGTGCGTTCTTGACGACGGCGTCGCTTTAGTATAACGTATTTTACTATAATAATAACAGTAGCTACGAACAAAAGAAAACCTGCTATGCTCCCAAATATCGCCACATCACAACATCGAGATTCAAACTCAGCTTCAGACCAGAATGTGATATATTTTGGATCATCTTGCAGTGGGCTTGCATCGATACTACCGATCACATTCACCATTGTATGATTTTGTATTCGAAACACAGCTACAGATCGTCCGTGTGTGCCATTCCACACGCTAACATATACGAAAGGACCTTTCCATTGCAATTCGTTAGGTTTAAAGTCTCTTGCTATCCCTGTTATATTTGTTTTTAGAACTTTTTCATGGAACAATCTATAAAGAGAAAACGTTTAATGAAATTGATGTCATAAACAACAGTTCCTAGGGGATTTTCAGGGTTTATACCTGTTATATATTTTTATATAACTAGCCTATACCAATGGGTTTTACTCTTTAGTTTACGTAGATTCAGGCGAAGTCTCTCATCTCAAAACCAGTAGTGAAAGAATGTACCTTATGTCATAACTGATATTATCTCAGTTACACTTAACGCTCAACTCAGCACTATATGATCCTTTGCTACAACATTTTAAGATTAAAGTTTACTTGCGTTTTGTTCATCAATGAGTCTTCTGTACGTTAGTATTATGACTTATTCTAGACCCAAAGCTTTGTTTTGGCCGCAGTGTTATTTAATATTCCTAATGTTTATAGGAGGGGTGGTGTTGCAAAAGGAAATCCGCTACCCTATTTGCCTTTCAACATTATAGAAACCTTAAATAATGTGAGTACAAAGTTTAAATATAGATTGATCCCTTACCTTGTTCGTGTTTCAGTTTGTGTATAGACGCACTTAGCGCATTGTCGATACAAAGCTGCATATGAATGTACATATTGCAGCAGAGTGTCAACGAGTAGCGCCCCATCGGGCGGGCCACCAATAGGCCCTAACTGCTGACTGCTGCTAATGTCCGGTTGCTCCCTGATCCTCCACAAGCGAAGTAGTCGTTGTCTGAGGAACAAGGAGCCTTCTGATGCGGTTTCTCCTCGCCAGCTCATACCCAGCGTGTAAACTGAAGAGGCATTACAAGCTGACGGCCCCCATTCCCGCATTACCCACTCATACATGTCCGAGGAAACCATCTGGAGCCTTGAAGCAAAACACCAAATCGCTTCAGCTACTCTCCAATCAGTATTCACAAATATTCTGTAGCGACTTAATTTTAAATCTTTCAATATTTTTAAGTCATTCTCTATAGTAGTTATTGATACTTTGAATTGACGGTATTTGAATGTTTTATTTGTTGTGATAGCGTCAGCCAATAAATCTGAATATTCTGATCCGTCAGATAGAAAAACAAATGTTTTCCATTGTCGTCGGTGGAAAAAATATTGGAAGGCCAAGGCGAGATCGGTTAAAGTTCCGGCGATAGGCAACGGATTAGGGTATGAGGTGGGACCAGATGGAAGTATTAGGCGATCGATATTTATTATTTTGTCTATGCCGGTCGCTTGCGCCCAAACCACGTATCCTGTCATTGCATCATAAGTTTCATGAGCCATTGTAGATGCTACACTGCAATTTACCGTTTTATAATCATAGATGAAACTTACGTCATATATATTCTTGGAGGTAAAGTTTCTGACTTCTTTTATAATGTCAATATAAGCTTCAGAAGTATTGCCATCACATAGTACAACCGTAATATTGTTTTCAAAAGGTTTCAGTGGACTACTGCTGAACCAGTTTTCGAATTCGTTATGGTGGTGTTTGGCCCAAAAGCAGGCCGCTTCGTCAATATCGGTTGCTTCAGATTCCAGTATTTCCCGAATATGTTCAGGGGCTGGTTTAAATGTTTCTACAAAATTAGCTATTTGTGACGCGTACAAAGACATAAAATATCCATCGCCGATGCGTACAAACTGTTCCAAATAATTAAAATACTTATTTGTGAAATTACATGAAACAGACAAGATATCTTTAAATCCTTTCCATAGGTCTTCGTCAATGAAAAAAAATGTTTGGTTCAGTTGACGTAAGTCGCGTAACTTATTTCGAAAAGCCAAATCGTTCGGGTACTCTTCCACGGTAAAATAACTCTTGAAATACAAATCAGTTTCAAGCATCTGCAGACGGCGCACATCGTCGCGACTCTCGTTCCTGGCTAACACTAGGAAGTGTGGAGTGCTGCCACTGAAATAAAGAATATAAATAATACGCTTTGGTACTCGGTAATCCCAATCATGGCATAAACGAGTAAATTTGTACATTATAATGTTTGGCTCAATGTCCACAAGAATCACACAGATGCATTCGTGTGAGACATGTTTTGAGTTAGATGGTATTCCGCGCTCCTGGAGGTAAATGTAGTATTTTGCAGCTCAAATTGGTACTAACGCGTTTCACATAACGTCGGTGCTCTTTATTATCGTGTACCTAACGAACTGTAGCTGAATCACATTCACACGTGGTCTGAAATCCTGGCCAAAAGATTAACATATGAAAATGTCTAACCTGCTTTCATCGGTTTTTTTTTGTAAAAATAAATTTAACTGTTTAGTACATTTTATAACATTACTAATTTTTCTACCGTTATTTTATAGTTTAGTTATTTAACAATAAAAACCACTTTCAAATAAACTTGTAGCTGAAAGAGCTTAGTTATAATATAGTGGCAAGTCTGGCAGAGGACACCTGCAGAAGTTAGAGAGCAACTGTCTCATTAGCAAACGTAGAATAACGTACCCCAAAGCCCAAATTAAAATTATAGCCTACATTACAGTTTAGTAAAGACAGTAAAGTCAAGTTAAACCGTGGAGTACGTTTATTTAAAAAAAAATTAAAAGAGACTACAATTTGAATTAAACCTGAAACCTTAAAGACTGATGGTACGAGTACGAACATAGTGGATTTAGAAGCATGCCTGACAGAGGTGGGGTGGGACTATTAGAGCATTACTTGTAAACTACAGCTACACAAGTTTCCAAGTAACAGCATTAAAAAGTACAGAAACAAATAAAATGTTATCAGGAAACTGCTGAAAAAACAGGTTTGCGTTCCTGTAAGTATTAGAATTTTAGGTATTTAATATGATATTTTTTTTTTATGTTATAGGGAGACAACAAGCAGACGGATTTCCTGATGGTAAGAAATGCCGTCGCCTATAGACACCAAATGAGGTAGTGGTGCGTTGTCAACCTGAGGTTAGGATGGTCAGCCTCCTGCGTAAGTAAGTAAACCGGCTACCCTACCCTCCAACCGAAACACGACAATGACGAGCATTGTCATTTTGCGGAAGGAATAGGTAAGGCGGTGGTGCCTGTATGTCCGGGCGAGTTATTGCAGGACTCTACCACCTAGATATTTATTCAGAATCTACTTTCCAACTGTGGAAAATCAAGTATGCATTCCTGTAACTATTTTTTGCTGAGGTATGTGTTTGGAACTTGGTACTTATTTTGATCTCACTTCTTTTATAGGCAAAGCATTTCCATTTTATCGGACTTGGCAGCCTTTCACATTTATGTTTTGGGTGGGATGTTACTTTACTTCGTTTATGAGGTAATAAACTTATGAGAAGATATTATGTATGAGTTATGTTTAAAAGTTACCGTGTACGTTCGATACCATTATTATTTTTCTGTTATTACATTAATTTTGAAGATATGTACCGGATGTCGCTCTGTAGTATGTACAGGGCTAATTTCATCAACATCAACTTGAGAATAGCTGTACTAGGATAAAATTATCCTGTACATTTACTCTCGCATTACAAAACTTACATTTCACTAACTCTTTTCTCCGTATCTATTCTCGGATTAACTATTCTTTAGGATTACGACTTGCTCTATCTGTGGCATGTAAAATAGAGCGAATCAACGAATGTGATCTATTGCAGCCAAAATATGTACACTAATTCTTGTAAGCTGTAAGGAGCAAATGCTTATATTTTACTTTAGCAAGATTATCATATTTTAGTTCTTATCGTCAGTTAGTAATTGAGATCAATATTCATAAATCATTTCTGCAGAAGTATAGATCAATTCAAAAATATGATCTGCTCGATCGATGATGCTTTGGTTATGAAGTGAAACGTACGTTGAATTTTTAATAGTGTGTGTATTGTTGGTGCTAATAAAACAGTTTAGTAGTGTCAAGTGTGTTGTGTGGAGCTGGATATATTTGAGGTTTTTTGGCTTCCGGTTAGTCCAATTCATTCATGGCGTACTGTTTTTTCACGCAATAATACGTATACAATTTTTTGCGGAATATTGCAAATTCAATAATTTTATTTGGATTACAAATTTCCTATTATAAATATTTGGATCATCATTTGTTTCAAACAAATGCTGAAGTCTAAGGTTTAGCACATTTTAGAAATAGTGAGAAACTCCATGAAGGTACCTTACCAAAAGCTCAATATTTAAAAAAATGATTTTTTTGTATGTCCATTCGTATATAAAGCCAGACTAATAATCTTAATTCACTGCTATTAAAAAGATTTCGGAAGAAGGTATTTGACTTGCTGTTAGAGAAAACATATTATTGTGTTAAAGATGTTCTTGCAGATTAGCATAAATAATAAAATATTTTCATAGTTTTTAACTTTATTGACTACTTCAGAATTTTCAGAATATAACGCCTGCTTTAAATAATTCTTGTTCTTCTTCCTTATAATGTAATCTATTAGTCCTGGGTTATATCCATTGTTTTTGGCTATTATTTTTATGATTTTCAGCTCTTCTTAAAAATCTTCATAACTTAGTGGTATTACCATGAGACGATAAACCATTGCATGAAAAGTAGTATGCTTGTGACAGACTGGGTGAAATGAATCTACTGGTATTATATTATCACTATATGTCTTTTTTCTATAAATTTTGAACACATGTAGTTAACAGATGAACAAATCAATTTAGTAAATCAGAAAGTACAGTGAAGTACACTTAGAACAAAAAATACGACTTTCGTTGAAATACGGGCAAAATTGGCAAGTTTGACGGTAATAGACAACAATACTCAAAACTGCACGCTTATCTCACGGTCTTGCGCCTGACAAGTGTTAGCGAGATGGATATACTTATGTTTACTTTAAAATGATTAGTGGTACCAAGCTACGTCTTTGTAATTAATTAGTGGTTATATCACGAAGTTACAGACTACTACTGCACACTAAATTCAACACAAACACAAAGAAAGAGAGGGAAGTATATTAGGGAGAGTCATTTAAAATATTTGGAAATGACATCAGTTCTTTGCTTGGTGTGTAAGCTCCTGTAGTAATCTATAGGTTCATGGGTTTAATACACATCGACGAGTGATAGAGATTGCTTAGTTGCTTAATTGGTAGAGATTGCTTTCCTTTGTAAAAATACGCCCTATGTAGGACTTTGTATATTACTACTGGAGGTTACACTCCTGACAAGGACCGGATGCTGACTCACTCTGATCTACTGACATCTCTTTCTGAAAGTCTTGTGATATCACTATACCATGTCAAAACGAGACATTAGAATGAGTTACCAATATTATGTAAGGTTTTTTTAGAGTGTTGGAATTGTTAGGAGTATTATCTACAGTGAAATTGAAATTAGTAATATTTATTTGAAACAGTTATACAATTACAACAAGTTGCAACGATAATAGCTGCATTAGTAAGAGACTGCGTCACAGTTATTAACGCCAACTCCGGAAAATAAACAGAAGTAGTCCCAAAGAGGATTAATACAATTTAATAATATAATCAATCGTAAAGGTTGCGTATGTGTGTGTGTGTGTGTGTGTGTTTAAAAAAGTCCTTACATTGAAACAATATGTTAAATTAAATTAAGGGTACTTAAAATTTTAATTAATTTTTCTACATCATCGTAATTTTAGCTTTAAAGCCATTAAAGTAATATTACTGACGCATGAAAGATTCCGTCTCAAAGGATCACCAATGTGGCGTTAAAGGATTACACCATTTAAACAGCGGTATGCGAAATTAAGAAAATAAATGTCCGTTTTTTAACAGACTAGCGGTTGACTATATATCATGAGGTGCTGATTCGATGCGGAAATAAAGGAATGCGACTGACCTGTCTTTCTTCTTACTTCTTTCTTCTTGCACAACACACACGGTGAATAGGTTTAATTTAAATTTTATAATTTACGGTCGCGACCAGCGTGCACACTCGGCGGATTTTTTAAAGCGACTGAATTAAACATGGCGGCTCCTTAGTTGCGTGATTTTGCTCCTTAACTTTTTCCAGGCGTTCAAGTCTTCTTGGCGCAATCGACGTAAGGATTTCAGAAGGATAATATTAACAGGGAAAAAAGCAAATAGCGGTAATAAATACTTTTTAAACAAAAGGGGTCTAATAAAAGGTACCTCTCAATGTCACAAGCTCCAACATGTTTTCTTCTTTTATTTTTGAATAGATTAGGATTAAAAGGCAGAAATAAGTACTTGCGTAATATACTATGTTGTATGTATAATTTTCTAACAGATAGGACTTCCTCTAGATTATACAATTAAGTTGTAGGAAACCTTCTTGGTTTATAAGCCATTACCTTTAAAATAGCTCTTTGGGCTCTTTCCAGATGCAAGAATCTTATTTTAGCCGAGCCACCCCAGGTTATTATGCAGTAAAAAAGTAGTTCTTGTGCGAGGGAATATTAATTGAGATTATTAATTGAGAAGTCATCACTGGTCTTTATTTTTTGATAAATAAATATTCATTTTCTCACGTGTGAAGTGAGCAATTCAATGTGTTCTTTCCAGCACAGTACACTGTCGACAATGACCCCAAGATACTTAATATTATGAGTACGAGAGAGAGTGTACTTAAGCTCTTTTAAATGCTTTAAGAAAGGTCTCATAAGAGAGACAAAGATTGAAAATATGGTTAAGCACTGGGATAATAGTATTTCTCGTATTTTTTATTACAGATGTTGGATTACCAATCCAACCTACACACATGAGATTTGTTTTTTAAACCAAGTGTAACATGCTCAATTTCATCACAATCTGTGTTGAATAAAACCATTGAGGTTTCTCGGGGATGATAGTTTCTATGCCCGGACATGGAGCATTGGAACCTTTATTTTTGAGGCTAGGTTCATACCAATCTCAGCAAAGACTTTATTTACAACAACAACTGAAGAACGTGGATTATTAGAGAGTGATAATAGTTCACGCGAAAAAGAAGTTTTATTGCTTCCATTTGATATAATGATTAATTATCTTCCAAGTTTCTTTAGAATGTATTTTTATTATTTTTGAAATTTAACACGTTCACACATTTACGTTTAACTTTTTTAAGCAAGTTATGACAAAAGTTTTTAAGACGCTGAAATATAATCATATGGTCATTATTGTTGTGATGTAGTCTCGACTTACGATATAATTTATACCTGTGTCGAATACATCTTAATAACTCAGGAGTGATCCAAGGCTTAGTGATTCTTTTTCTGCTAGGAATGTAAATTATACAATACAATACAATATCACTCTTTATTGTGCACCAAATACAGAGAAATTACAAATACATCAAATAAAACTTAAATTATAAGATACACAAAGGCGGCTTTATCGCCAAATCAGCGATCTCTTTCAGGCAACCCTCGAGTATGGAATAAGATATAGCGGACTATTGTGTAATGGTGCTCTTAAAAACATATAAAAAGATGCATCTAATACTAGACAAAATAAATCATCCTAAAAGCAGAAGCCTGTTTTAGTTATAGGTATTAGAATTTAGAACAAGCAATAAAATTATTAATCACAGTAAATGCAGAAAGTGACGCTTTAACATACTTATGAAAATATTAATACTTGGAACTCTCCTGATATCTACGGGAAGAGAATTCCAAAGCCTCACTGCTTGCGAGGTAAAAGAAAGGCTATAGTAACAAGTGTTACAAGAGGGAACTTGAAGAGTATAATTATCACTGGACCTGAGGAATTTTACCTCACTGTTACAGAACTTAAATCTCTCCTTTAAATAAATAGACGCAAATGGATCAAAGATAAAAGAGTACAGAAGAGACAGTATATGACAGTTTCGGCGAATGTCGGAAACGTGATCATAACGCTGAAAATATGAATCTAATACAAAGATTTTGAAGACGTTCGAGTTTATTTATTTGCTAATTATGTATTTTTTTTCGACTATAGATGAGTCAATATCTATGAATTTATCAGTAGCTTTTTCAGGATCAATACAATTATAAATTTGCGAAAAGTTAGTGTTCTCTCTATCAGTTTGGGAATCAAAAAGATCAAAAACTCTTGACTTACCTACTAGAACTAGCAATATTTACATTAAGTTCATTGTGACGAAAACTATTTTTGTTCTATTTAGCGTTAGCGTGAGTTTGTCGAAATTTACAGTATTACCTATACTTCTGATATTCACATGAAATATATTAAATGTTTTGATATTTTTATTTTTCGGTAGGAACAAGTGGGCAGGTATCCATGGCCAGATCGCATTGTTAGACCGATCTGACCACGTCTACTCTTTTGTGTAAGGACACACTAAGTGACCAAGGGGTCAGACTTACGTAATCTAACTACGGACACATGGAAAAAAATGTAGCCATGATCAGACTGTGATGTTATAGGGTAAACCAACAGTCGTTGGACAACATACAATTATTGGACACCTACACTTTAAACGTTAATATTAAGATATCTTTTGAAAAAACGCGCCATCATTCGATTGCAATATGGACTGTTGACATTTGTTATTATAGTAGTTCTTAGTAAGCATCACAGATGACAGCAGTAAAAATACAACAATTTATTTTCCGAACGGACATCGCGGCAGGTGGAATTTGTGCGTAAAATTAAAAAAATTCATAAGATTAGAAGTTTGGTTCCAAAGTGATATCAGTAGGTCTGAACAATTTATGCTTGTAGCTATTGGTGGAGCGGTAAGTTTATTTCTTAAGCTGTTTATATAAATGTTTTTAAATAAAAAGGTGTGCTGTTTTGAGGTTATTTTGCACTGTCCAATGACTATAATTTTTTTAAGCAAAAATCTAATATTGGACACTGTCCAATAACTAAAATGTTTTTCAATAAGAAATTTTGACTATTTTGACCCTTCTATATTTTGGCTTTTTGGTTGATAAAGGCGTGTTCATATTTTAAGCTCTATCGGAAGGTTATTTCAGTTATTGGACGGCTGTCCAATGACTGTCATAATATATGTCCAATAATTGTTGTTGCAGGTAAGTCTTGAAAAAAATATGCCTAAAGGGAAGAAGAGAGATTACGATGCAAATAATTTTAATTTAGCACTGAAGGAGTTAGAAGAATCTGATAAACCAAAGATACGCGAAATAGCTAGGAAATACGGCGTGCCAAAATCAACCTTACACTTCAAATTAAAAAATCCGGATCACAAAGTATCTTTTGGTCCAAGACCCGTTTTAACAGAAGAAGAGGAGTCAGTTTTGGAATTATGGATCAAACGGTTAATGCGGAAAGGATTCCCTTTGAAAACAGAAGACCTAAGAAGAAGTGTACACAAATTCCTTGTAGAAAACCCTCGACCAAATCCATTTAAGGACAACTATCCAGGAGATGGATGGGTTAAAGCATTTTTAAAAGGACACCCAGATATTGTTGCCCGGACTAGTGAAGGTGTCACTCAGTCAAGTGCCTGTGTTTCTGAGACAGACATTCGATAGTGGTTTGAAGAAATACGCCAATATTAAACAGAAACAGGCCATCTTGACATCTTAAATGAAGCTTCTCGGGTTTTTAACGGTGACGAAAGTGGTTTTCAGCTTTGTCCAAAAACCGGTAAAGTTTTAGCTATCATAGGAAGCAAAAATGTATACAACATTGATTCTAACAATACGAAGGAATGCATAACAGTAATGTTTACATTCTTAGCCTCCGGAGATACTTGCCCACCTATGATAGTTTATAAATATCAAAGAATCCCACAAAAAGTTGCTGAAAGGATCCCCAATGATTGGGGCGTTGGTCGCAGTGACAACGGATGGATGACTGCAGAACTATTTTTCGAGTACATTGCTAATGTTTTTTATCCTTATTTACAAAAACAATGTATAAAGCTACCTGTTATCTATTTTCTAGACGGACATAAAACTCATCTCACATATGACGTCAGTAAATTGTGTAAAGAGCTGGGAATAGAATTGATAGCTTTATATCCGAATGCAACAAGGATATTACAACCGGCTGACGTTGC
>NJDD01001479.1:375425-401511 GCA_002245505.1 Calephelis nemesis | reverse complement strand
AGCAGTAGGCCCCTAGAGGCGGGAGTGTCGCAGGGCTCGGTACTCTCACCTATACTATACGCCCTCTACACGAACGACGTTCCCAGACCGCCGCGCGTCCACTTAGCCTTATTCGCGGACGACACGGCTCTATTTTCAACCCACTGTCGCGGTAAACAGATACGCTGTAACCTTAGAAAAGCGGCCACTCTCCTGGGCAAATGGTTCATAGGAAGTGGCGCATAGAAGTGATCCCCGATAAAAGTGCAGCGGTGTACTTCAATCGAGGTGTCAGACCTAGCGAACGGATGGTGTCCAGGCGTAGGCCGGGTACCATCAAACTGTTCAACAGAGCGATCCCCTGGGAACACACAACAAAATACCTAGGGATCACTCTAGACAAAAATATGACGTTCGAACCGCACATTACGCGAGTCACGAACAAGGCTAAGTTTGTACTTAGCCGTCTCTACTATTTAATCAATAAATACAGTAAAATGTCACTTCGTAACAAAGTGACACTTTACAAAACATGTGTCAGACCCATATTAGCATACGGTAGTGTAGCCTTCGCGCATATCTTCCCGTCCCATTTAAAAAAGCTACAAGTTGTTCAGAATAGGTTCATGCGAACTGCCACGGGCGCTCCGTGGTACGTTCGCAACGAGGACCTACATCGCGACCTCGATTTACCCACGATAGCGCAGCATTTCAAAGAACTATCGGAACGTTACTTTGAAAAAACTGCTGCCCACCCGAACCCGCTATTAGCATCCGCGTGTGACTACACACCGGTCGCAAACGCGCCCCCTAATTATAGAAGACCCCGCCACGTGTTATCGGATCCTCCGGAACTAATAACCGCGGCGAACGCTCTACTTCCTCCACCTCCAAACCGGAACACGACAAACTCACATCACAACAACATCACACGACACCGTCGCCTCCGGTCTCGGCGACGAAGACCTCTCTTGCGCCCGGCGCCTAACGCCGGGCAACGAGCCGTCAATATTCCTCCTTCCAATCCACCCAGTAACCAGAACGCAGCACCAAGTTGAGGTACGGTCTCCCGGGAGACAGCCCTTGGTGCTGGCGTTGGTAACAGCCCCATGCATTTAAATAATGATGTCTCGGGCTGAACACTGCTCGGCACACAAAGCTCGGTGAAGTTGCATAAAATCGCGAGATTAGCAACAAATTAGTCATTCAAAAAAAAAAACACATAAAATATTAGGATTGCGTTGGGATAAAATTAATGATTGTTTTTTTTTACTATATCTGAACCGGACTTCACTTATACAAAATGTACCATTTTATCAACTGTTCACAGTAACATCTCATTTCAATATAAGATAAAATATATTTTTGCTTTTTTTGATTCCAGAGTCCTTTGTTGGATTAATTCCCCGCCAATTGGTGGCAAACCTTTGTCGCAAACCGAGTAGTAAAGATTACTGAAAATGCACCTGCTAAGTGTTTCCATCATGTAGCAGGTATAGAAAATCCCGCTGACTGTTTGTCTCGAGGTTTAACCCCTGACAAATAAGTAAACCATTCCTTGTGGTTTCAAGGGCCCTCATGGCTGTCTAATCCTCCGTCAGACTGGCCTATTAACAATTTTAATCATGACGATCCCCCAGACGACGTGCCAGAGTAACGTTCAGCCGCTTGCCATGTGGCTATCAATGAAGCAGCCTCAGACTCATTGAGTTATAATCTCGTTAGCCGCGTGAATACTTACCCGCGATTACTTAGGGTTATTGTCTATATTTACCGCTTTATCCGCAAACTTTCCAATCATGGAAGTATAACTCGTCGTGAGTTAGATTTCGCAGAAAATAAATTATTATTGTCGCTTCAGCAAGTATGTTTTGCAAGTGATATTTATAAATAAAAAAATAATCAGTCTTGCTCATATAACCTGTTAAAATTAACACCCCTTTTGGGTGAAACTGGCCTTATCCATGTAGGTGGTCGTTTAAAGTACGCTGCTGCTGAATCTTACGATTTTAAGCATCCTGTATTATTACCGCGCCATGATACTATTATCGATTCAATTGTTGATTTTCATCACAAAAAATATTTACATGCTGGTCCAGAGCTGCTTAAGTCATTACTTAGACAACGCTTCTAGATTATTTCCGCACGCCGCATTATACGAATGCGTATTCATAAATGTAACATCTGGTTTAGAACTAAACCGCCACCTATTTTGCCGCTAATGGCTGATCTGCCTATCCCACGTGTTAGCCAAGTAGTTAAAGCCTGGCCTTTACGCATTATAGAAAAGGTTCATACGTCGCGAGACGGAATCGCACGTGTCGCTACAGTTCGAACTGCTAGAGGTTCCTATGTTCGACCTACAGTTCGTCTGTGTCCATTGCGTACACAATAGTTACCCTTAGTTCTAGATTTAGTCATTAGATTTGTTTCGCATTAACCGCAGATAATATTTATACTATATTATATCGCATAATTTGAATTCACCGCATACACTCGCTTACAGTTATACCTGTATATGTACATATTTATGTATATTTGCATTTAATAATATTATTCGCTTATGTTTTTCATTTCTTTAAAGGCTACCATTTAAGGCCGGTGGAAATGTTACCGCTATTTGCTTTTTCCCTATTAATATTATCAGTCCCGAATTCCTTATTGCGACAAGAAGATATGAACGCCTGGGAAAATGTGAGAAGCAAAGGTGCAAGGAAGAGTTTAATAAGCTTAAAATCGCGAGGCGATTGCCGCTATGTTTAATGTCAGTCGCTGTTAATAACTCCGCCGTGTGCGCCCGCAGGTCGCGACCTTTTAACTATAAAAATCAATTAAACCTATTCGCCGCGTGTGTGTGGTTCTAATATATTGAAGAAAGAAGAGAGAAGACTGGAAGGTCAATCGCTTTACTTCTTTTGTTCGCCAACGAATCAGCACCTGATGACATATGGTCAACCGCTTGTCTGTTAGATACGGACATTAAATTTCTTAATTTGCATAACCGCTGTTTTAATGGTGTAATCTCTTTCACGCAAAACATTTGTGGATCTTTATGCACCAGACACATTACATTTTTTTTTAATTTGGATAACGTTCATAAAATAAAAGGCATATCGATAAAATATATTGATCGTATGAAATATGTCTCATCCCTAATCTTACACATCTGTTTATAAATATGACGTTTTATCATTATAAGGGCAAATAACAAAGCAGTTTCGCGTTTCCCCGCACCTTAGCTATTTGCCAGAATTGTTTCAAAGCAAAACTATAAAGAAAAGGCGTCTATTGGGATGTGTGGTCGATGACTTAGAATCTCCTTTATTACCACACACGAAGCAAACGGCGCGAAACGTAACACAGCGAGACGCACGCTTCACATCGGTCGCGACCGCCCGCCTCACCCCCGCGCGCTTCTCTAAACCGCGGGCGCCGCCAGCGGTCTCACGCCGTGTCCAGACACCTGTACCACATTACGACGCTCCACACGATCACACTGTATTGCACTACTACCACTTGCACACATTTGAATGTCACTTTCTCGGGAAACTTCCTCAACCTGACACAATTTAATCACTTTTTCCAATAACAGTTCGTTGCATCTTAATAAGCGATCCCTGATCACCGATCTTTTATCAAATCTTCCTCAAGTGTAGAAAACTCACAATTTTTACTTATCAAACGCAAAACCGTCACATACTGCTGTGTGGAATCGCCTTCCTCTTGGTTGCGAGTAAAAAACTTATATCAGGTTAGGGTAGATAGGTAGCTCGTTCAATAGGAAAATATCACCCATGGCGGTTCTCTTATAATTATTAAGAATAATATTAAATTTAAGGAACGTAAGGACATAGTGAATTTTTCTGTTGAGCGAGTTATTGAAATTGCTTGTATTGAGTATGGGCAGCTGGTTGTATTGAGTGTATACAGACCCCCGAGTGGTTCATACGAAGATTTTGAAAAAACAATGGAATACGTATTACTTAAGGTTTCAAATTCTAAAAAGAATATTATTATTTGTGGATACTTTAATATTAATAAATTGGAAAAATCTTCCCTGTCTTGTAGATTTCTCAATATGTTTAAATAATATAACTTACAGAATTTATTCTTGGAACCCACTAGATTAACGGCCACTAGTGCTACTTGTTTGGATAACATTTTTACAAATATATCACCAGTTAGCTGATCAGTTATAAATTAATTAGATTCTGATCACTGTGGTCAATTAGCTATTTTTCTTGTAAAAATTGAGAAGTCTCAAAAGAAATATATTGCTTATAATCCAATAAGTTCTAGTCGATTAGAACACTTTCGGAATAATGCAAAGAATATAAATACTCTTTAACAAGAGGAATAATGTATTAGAAAAACTGCCAAATTTACCTTATAACGATATTCCAAATAAATTATTTAATTCGTTATTTAAATTAATTGACACCGAGCATAATAAAGTACTCACACATAGGAAAAAATGTATAGAAAAACGGGCGTGTTTCAGTAAGTGGGCAACAACCGGTATATTAAAAAGTAGAAAACGGTTATTTGATTTATATTATGAAAAATCATATAACCATAGCATTGAATTTAAAAACTATTTTAAAGTATATTCAAAATTGTTTAAAAGAGTATGTTCCACTGCTAAATCTATGTATTTGAAAAACATTATTGAAAGATCCGATAGCAAAATCAAGGCCGCGTGGAATATTATAAATACGGAAACCAGTAAATGTCAAATTGTTAATGACGCATTTGAATTAAATATAGATGGATGTAATGTTAAAGAGGATGTCAAAATAGCAAATGAGTTTGAAAAATTCTTCACACAAGTTCCAATTGAAACAACGAAAACTCTTTGCTCATCTTCTATTATTTCCGAATCAATATTGAAGCAATCTGTAACTGAATGTATAAAAGCTTTCGAATTTACCTATGTCGATACGAAAGACGTAATTAAAGCTTTTAAATCACTACAAACTAAGAAAACGTCAGACTTATGGGGGCATTCTATTAAAACGATTGCGTCAATTATTTATGATATTGCACCACATTTGGCCATTATATTTAACTGCTGCACATCGAATGGTGTATTTTCTGATCTGATAAAACAAAGCAAGGTAGTGCCTTTATTTAAATCGGGTAACACTTCTGACCCAACAAATTTTCGACCGATTTCAGTTTTGCCTGCGCTTAGTAAAATATTTGAAAGATTAATACTTGATCAGATGTTAGATTACTTTAAAGTAAACAAATTGTTACATAATAAACAGTTTGGATTTACTAAAGGCTGCTCAACCGTTGATGTAGGGGTGGAATTATTAAAAAACGTATTTGAAGCCTGGGAGAACTCGCATGATGCATTAGGTGTATTCTGTGATCTCTCTAAGGCTTTCGACTGTGTTCATCATGATACTTTGATCAGGAAATTACGCTATTACGGAATTAAGAACAAAGCCCTTGATGTCATGATCTCATACGTGAACAATAGAGTTCAGAGGGTTAAAATAAATGGTAAAACTTCTTCGGGTTTTGCGGTTACGATTGGCGTACCGCAGGGCTCTATACTTAGTCCATTTTTGTTTTTTGTTTATATAAATGACTTACCTTATTACAAAAGGGATACCCACGATATTGTTTTGTTCGCGGATGACACTTCACTTATATTTAAAGTGAAAAGGCAATTGGGTAAGTACGACGAAGTGAACAACGCGATATCCAAAGTTGTACATTGGTTCACAGTTAACAATCTTCTTTTAAATGGTATTAAGACAAAATGTATTAGATTTTCAATGCCCAATGTTAGGCTAGTAGATTTCAATGTACAACTAAATGGATCTAATCTGGATCTGGTTGAATCCACTGTCTTTTTAGGCATCACAATTGATAATAAATTACAATGGGGCCCTCATATCGAGAAAGTGGCAAATAGGATTAGTTCAGCAGCATTTGCAGTTAAAAAAATAAGAACATTAACAGATGTTGAAACGGCCCGAATAGTATATTTTAGCTATTTTCATAGTTTAATGTCTTATGGGATACTTCTTTGGGGAAATTCTGCAGATATAAATACTATATTTGTATTACAGAAAAGAGATATTAGAGCTATTTATAATCTTAAAGTAAGGGATTCCCTCCGAGAAAAATTCAAAGAAATAAATATTTCAACCTTTAGTTCCCAATACATTTATGAAAACTTAATGTATGTTAAAAAAAATCTATGTATGTTTACAAAAAAATGTGATGTTCACGATATTAATACAAGGAATAAAAATAATCTAACTGCATACAAAACTCGTCTCCGTAAAATTAGTAAATCCTTTTTGGGTCAATGTATACGTTTCTACAATAAGCTGCCCATTGGTATTAGAGATCTACCTATAAATAAGTTTAAAAAATGTATCAAAGCAAAATTATCTCAAAAAGGCTATTATACGGTCTCAGAGTATTTGGAAGATGAACATGCTTGGGAATAGAGGTTTCAATCTCCCACTGCAATTTGTAATGTAATTTTTTGTACCTTTTATTTAAGTTAAAATCAGATTGTAATTAGTATTTTTAATCAAGATTATATTGTAAATATTATTATTGAAAAAAAAACAAGCCCGCTGAGTTTCTTTCGCCGGATCTTCTCAGTGTGAGGCCGCGATTCCGATCCGGTGGTAGTTTAAGAAATGTCGACGCGCACAAATACCACTTGTATGGTTCATGTGAATAAAGAATATTCTGATTCTGATTCTGATTCTGATTCTGGGTGGCATTTCCTTTAGCAGTGAAATAGTCATCAAACGTTTTCGTTATCTTCCTTTTTATTGTAGGACAAAGGTTTGGTAGACCTCAAAACTTTTTCTGGTCCTATTCAATTTACTAGTAAACTGGATTGCACACTTGACGGCTGTGCGTGAGCTTCTACTGCTTTCAAAAATAACATGAACTTTTGTTTCCACCGCTTCCAAGCGTCGGCCCTCGCCACTGGAGCGCCATCCATATTTAATTCCGTCGGTGGTCGCACGTGTTCCATTTTTAATAATCAATCTTTGGAGATATACTAATCACGTTACTAATATAACACTATCACGTGTTTATCCGGGCTATTATCGGCTAAATAACAATTAATTAAAGACTTTAGACTCTTTAAAACCGTTTAATTCACACCTGTCACCATGTAGTGATAATGAAACACCGCGTTTAGACAATGACTGAATGTTTACTCCCGGATATCAACATTGTTCAAATGTAAATATTATTTCACGTCTTTATTCTTAGCGATTTAGGCTTACGTGATAAGTAGTAGCGCTCCCGAGAGTCACCCTTGTACAGTATTTGAAGTAAAAATGTATATAATATCTGGTCACTCATTGTGAGTTTCCGTGCCGAACCGAAAATGGGAAAGAAGAGTTAAGGAAAAACTAGTAGGAAATATATTATATATAAGTCTACTAAAACCGATCATTGTATCCATTATGTGTGACATTGTGAAACGGAAACTTTAAAAAAATGTGTGTACTTATCGATTTTTTCCAAACTAAAACAAACAATATACATTTATTTTTGTAAAAACATGTTCGATAGACTCAAAGAGTCCCAGACTGTACGAAATATTGGAGAAGCTTAAGGTTTTTATTTGACCAAAAAAAAAACTTGAAAGCTCTGCCTCAGTGGAGGTCGGATGCAGGGAAAACTAATTCCCAGCCACCGCATTTACCAAACATCTCCGTCTGGTCGCGCGTAAATGTTTATAATATGCTTAATTTTATTGGCCACCGATACGCGACTCGTTCCTATATCGCAATAATTTGCATGAAAAAATGAATGAATTAAAGAAATTTGTAGCAATTAAATGCATGCTTTTTTGTTTGTGGAAGGCCCCAAACGTTTTTATAAAACGATTACATTTCTGCATTTCCGGGTTTGGGTGTTTATTAAATTTGTTCTGGTGTCTATTTAAGTCAGTATTTCTATGTATTAGTATCGCTGACTAACACCCATAACACAAGCATATAATTTCTTACTTTGGGGTTAGATTCAATTTGTTTAACTTGTCCAGGGATATTTATTATTATTAATTATTATTACAACCAGTTTTGGAATGTATTTGAAGCCAAAACATACATTGTTCTACATTTTTTAAATTAATGTATACCTATCCCGTCAATGGGCGCTGTCATTATATTATGCCTCTTAAAATTATGTTTTGGACAAACCATACGCAAAGTATACGGTTTACTGTGAATTTAATAAACTTGAAGTTTTATTACTAATAACTCTAGTGTCAACGATAAGTCACGAAATGTAAAAGTAGTGTGACATTATTTTTGAGTGAAAATAGATGTAACTTACAATATTACACACGACCGAATAATCAATTAGAATCTGCACGCTTGTCGTCAAACGTCAAGTTAAATACAGAAAATACATATACATATTTATATATATAGAAAATACATATTTATCTAATATACTAGCAGCCCGTCCCAGCTTATTACGGTTGGACAAGTTTTTTTATTATTATACATATAAACCTTTCTCTTAAATTGCTCTGTCTACTGAAAAAGTGCATCAAAATTCTTTGCAAAGTTTTAAAGATAAGATAAGTACATAAGAATAGACAGCCGAAAGCAACGCCGTTTTATAATATGTAGTGATCCCAAATTATTAGCAAACATTTTTTTTAAATAAAGAAGTAAAAGATGACTCACTGCTACTACTATTTACTGATAAAAACTGTAGTTAGATAGTAGCTAAAATAAAAAGAATAAATTAAGTTTATAGATTTTACCGCAGGCCTCTCAAAAAGGCTGGAGAGCATATTGTAGTGATAGGTAAGTAATCAATCACACGGAATCTTGACTTACGAAGAGTCCAGGTCACATATTAACGAATTGAAACTTAAAGCAGTTGCTTTAAAAATACTTATAAATAAGCTTGAGGAGTTGATAAATGTTGATACTTTTGGAACCGAATGGAAGCGAACAATTGCTTTTTAAGTTACAAAAGAAATTTGGCAATGGCGCGAAAGTATATATATTGCATCATACATTAATACGAAAGAGAAATAAAAATCTCATGCCTTGTACCGAAGAAAGTTCTCAGACACGTAGTGAGTCTTGCTGATTAAGCATATATGGGGGTTAACATTAATCAGCATACATATTTCTGTATGTCGGGCTAATACTCACAAAATGTTCTATTTATGTGATAAGGAGATCACAAAGCTTGGGCATTTAAGTCTTTTATTTTATTATGTACATTTACGGTATAAATAAAAAATTATACTTTTATGATTTTCCACCGTTTGCTTTGATATTAAAAACGTAAAAAAAGATTCTAATTCATAAGGCAGAAGATGTCGTTATTTTACTGTATTGGCCAACGCAATATAGAATTGTTACATTCGATACAGATCTTAAACTATTAAAATCCTTCGTCGAACATAACGCTTGGTTGCCGCGAACATATCAGGTTTAGTACCTAAAAAGTATTGCACGGAAAATAGGATTAAATTAACTTAATATATCTTTCAAAAAGTACCTGTAAGCAAAACGACAGTACTTAGTATTAAATCTGGGTTATCGCAGTAGACAAAGCCATGATTGTAGTGAGGTATGTGTCCCTAGAATAACTGATTTTCTAAGTGCGCTAAATATGGTACTTTAAACTCGTACAAAGTTGCGCTATTAATATTTCAATAGGTTAGAACATGACTATGCAATTAAGAAATTTATTAAAGAAGGACTACAGGATAAGACCATCAAAACCGAAATGTAACATTAGCTGAAAACCCCAATTCCATTTTGCATTAACTATCTAATTAATGGCCCTGTGTAAGATAACTGCGACAGTTCTCGTTGTGGCACATCAGGTACAAACCTTAACAATATTGATTAAGTTACCTAAAATCAATAATACCGACATGGTAAATCTACCGAAGATGCAGTTCTAGAATTAACAAATTCAGTAGCAGCACATATTAATTCTAAATATAAATCGCTTTGTATATTCCTTTATTTAACTAAAGCTTTCGACACTGTTTCTATTCCCATTCTTCTCAATAAAATTTTACGTTATGGAATCCGTCTCAGCCATAGATCACAATGTGTTGTTATTGAAAACATTGTAAGTGAAGAAGAAACCGTCACCTATGGTGTCCCGCAGGGTAGTGTCCTTGGACCTACTCTATTTTTAATATATATTAATGACTTGTGTTCACTTACCCTTAAGAATTGCAAAATTATAGCGTAGCGCAGCGTAGGTGCTGATGATACTGCACTCGTAGTTCATGGCAGTTCGTGGATAGAAGCGCGTGAAAACGCTCAATTCGCTTTACAAGCCATCTTAAATTGGCTTGATCGTAACTTACTATCCCTAAACCTTAGCAAAACTCAGTTCATAACTTTTAGCCCCGGGGTCATATCTCAACCTGATTTATCTTACACAATACACGCACATCAATGCGATTCTGAGTTTATCGTACACCATTGCAACTGTCTTCCGATAAGCCGTACTCATACCGTCAAATATTTAGGTGTACTAATCGATAACATTTTATCATTTAATGAACATATTAATATGTTAGTAAGTCGTGTCAGGAAATTAATATTCGTCTTCCGTAAACTCAGAGGATGTGTCGATTTTAAAACACTCTCAACAGTATATTTTGCACTTGCAAATTCCATCCTAAGCTACTGTATAACAGAATGGGGATCGGCTGTTAAAACTCGCATGCTTCGTGTTGAAAGAGTACAGCGAGCCGTGTTAAAAGTTATTATATTCAAACCAATCACTTACCCCACGAATATGTTATACAATGTATGCAGGGTCCTCTCTGTGAGGAAAACATTCATTCTAAATATAATAATTCGTAAACATAAGCTTACTCCATTTGATGCTAACTTAATTAAGGGTAAAAGACGATCTTTTGCAGTTTGCGAAATTAAAAGATCTCTTTATTCTCTAATGAGTCGGCAGTTCTCCTATCTAAGTTCATTACTGTATAATAAAATAAACAAAATTTTAAATATATATCCTTTAACTACTAGAGAGTGTAAAAAACGACTTACTGAATGGTTACACAGTCAGGATTATGTTAATGTTGAAAGTCTCATCTGTAGTTAAACTAGGAAATAAAATTAATATCCAATATAATACAGATAAGGTCTATATAGTTCTTTGAAAATGTTTTCACAAACATTTAATAATTGACATGCATGCTTTTATACATACTTCCACATTAAACACACTCACACACACACAACAACAACTCACACATACAAACATAAATACAAACATAAACACACACATACACACACACACAAACACACACACACACACATAATTTATTTTTGATAGTTTGTTTTTTATTTTAATATTGTACTTAAGGAAATGTAGTTTGAATGCATTACATGTATAAATAACTATTTGTTCCTGGAGTTGGGCGTTAGTAACTGCGACACAGTCGTATGACTATTGCGGTTGCTATCGTACTACAATAATTTGTAAATTTGTACCGTTTCTAATAAAGTTTATTATTATTATTATTATATACAGGGCAACAGTGAAATTATAATTCACATAACAGATATAACAGGGACATCTAAACCTAATTCAAGCTAACATGTAACTATAATCCCTTACTATTATGAAGATTCGCAAATTGGTATATCGTTACGTCTTAAAGAATATTTAAATAAAACTAGCAGACTACATAATATATAAAAAGAATAACTTTTTGTTAGTTTCAAAAATGATATTGTAAAATAACAACCTAGTTGTCAAATGGCTGGATCAAACATTTCAATTTTGCTAGATCATTGAAAATTAAATGAAATTTATTTATTTGCGGAATGTGTGTTTAAAAGTTGCTACAGAATGCTTATTCGTAACACTGTTGTTGTCAAATGTACCATTGTTGACAAATCACTTGGTTAATTTGTAAATTTGATATAAGATTTTTTACCTACTAAGTATACCTAGTATTAAATAAATACATCAAAATTAACTAAGTAATGACGTTACATTTAATGTATAATTTATATTTGTTTCCTCTGAACATCCTGCATCATGTAAGCCTAAATCGCTAAGAATGAAGACGTGAAATATAATTGAAGATCAAATGAACTTACCTGAAGTGAAGTTCGATCACAATAATTATGTGAGCGGCTTTATTCTTAGCGATTAATTTAAGAGCACCCTGTTAAAGTTTAATCGTCTTATTAATGAACATGGACTGAGTCTGCATCCCATTGTAATAAAGACTGTATAATATAATACTAGGTTGAACCTAGGAGTACTTTACTCATATTATTATGACCGAATATAATTGTGATCTAACTTCACTTAAGGTAAGTTCGTTTGATCTTTAATGATATTTTATCATAGCAAAAACCACGGTAGAAAAGAATGGTCATCAATCAATTACAAATACATCAATATATTAATAAATACATCAATATATATATTGATTGAATATACAATATATATTAAAATACATATTAAGAAACCACTAGTTGGCAGAAGAAAATGTATGTCTTAAAAGTTATTTATTAAATTATGATTGAAAATTATTATTATTATTCTTAAATTCGTCGTATCTTTTTCGACTCTAAAAAAGAGGTTCTCAATTTTACTTCATGTTTTATTACTTTCATGTTTCTTGTATGTTTGTTAAGCGGTAACTAGGCCGGCTTCAAATGATGATTCATTTGTAAAAAAGGTCGTGTTTCCAAGGTGATGGCTTCCAAATTTTGTCATGATTCGCTAGTGGATTTCTAGCTACGCTTAATAACGTTTTTTTAACAATATAGATTATTGAATATAACTCAACAGTACTAGTTTGATGTTGATGAAGTTTATTTGAGACCAACTTGGTATCATTAGCAATCTTTCGAAAAAAAGAATATCAAATCGAGATATGCAATATCAGGATTCGGAATTTTTTGCAGTTTTTTGAAGTTATACTTCTTTTGGCGCGTTAGGAAAAAATGATGAGGGTAAATTTTTACGATGCGCGCGCACACCGTCACGAAAAATCGACGTGATGAAGTTAGCTATAGATAACATTTTAGTTTTTCAAAAAAGGTACCAACAAAGTAAAAGTAAGGACATCTACGTATGTTTGCGTGAGAACTGACAACTGTANGGTACCACCGCCTTACCTATTCCTGCCGCCATAACGTCATGACGTGTTCCGGTTCGGAGGGTAAGGTAGCCGGTAAACTTACTTTTGCTCAAGCCCTAACATCCCGGCTTGTGGTTTGCAACGCACCATTACCACCTTTGGTGTCTCTAGGCGACGGGAATTTCTTACCACCAGGAAATCCGTCTGCTTGTTTGCCTTCCAATGTCATAAAAAAAAATTGTAAAATAAGGCAAAAGATAAAATTTTTAAAAAGATTTTTATCTTATAACGCCGAAGAAGTATAACTTCTAACGCGTGTACATAAGTACACACACAATTTTTTTGCAGTTTTTCCTCAATGGAGCTCTCTCTCATTTCATTTGTCTGAGGATTTTGCTATCTAGTCAAGGACACGAAGAATTTAATTAAAATTGGTGAAATGTAGATACGCCTATCTATGAGTAACTTACACGTTTATACTTGGAAAAATACAACTTATCTGCACTTGGTGAAATTAGCCCTGAAGATGAAAAAAAAATGTTTCTATTTATAATTACTTAGGGTCGTTGTGCCTGATCGCATCCATTTAGTGGAGTTTGCAGGTTTGAGGTAAAATATGAAAATGTTCTAGATCTAGTTTTGAATTAACTAATATTGTAACCTAGTCGTGGTATAGTCTATTTTAGGATTAAGCTAAGTTTTTGCCAAAATGTCTAGTGATTATTTTTTAATAATTTAAATAATCGAAATATGGCGATTTGACCAGTTTGCGTTCACAAAATCCAGATCGCGTCCACCCATGGACCAGTTTGCGTCCACCAACTTATAAAGAGGTTAAGGGGAGATTTTATTAAGAAATTTGAAAGAAATATTGGGTTTCAACTATTACTGTATAAAATACATATGTTCACGCCTAGTCCCTTGCTGGGTTGGCAGAGAAGAGTACCAAGTGTTACTAGCTCCCTCACAATAATTAATTTTTTTATACAATAAAAAGCTGGTCGTGAAGATTGTGGTGACAAGAGTTGGTCGTAGGTTAAAATTGACCATGGAAAGTCAACATAAGTCTTCCCAGGTAACTAAGTACATCTATTCACTTTCGTAATGTATGTCTGTAGTGGTAATCTTTCATCTGCCATTCTCACAACATGAACAAACCAACGGAACATGCCCTTACTCATTATTGTATCAACACTTTTTTAATCCCACTCTTTCTCGGATCTCACTGCTATGAATGATGCCAATCAAACTATCTACCCCTGCTAAAAGCACTACCTGGACAAACAAACTCATTTGCTTATTCCAGCACTGCTATGTCTACTAAAACTCTTGAATACGTTCTGGCTACACCTCTTTCATATGCTATTTTGGTTTCATTTCGTATTCAAATGTAGATACGCCTTTTTCTTTCCAATCAACATTCATTAGTTCATCACTTTCTTAAAATTATTTAATTTATTATTAATAATTTAATTCATAAATAAAATTATTTAATTTATTATTAATAATTTTGTTTAGATTTAAGTATGGATTTCCGCAAAGTAACGCCTTCTTCTATCAAAATTACATCATCGATTGTTTATGTCAGACAGGTCATATAACTTTCTGTTTTTATTAAAAATATCTTAATTCTAGAATACAGACATTTTAAAATATTAAGTAAATTTTGTTGTATCTACAGCTAGTAAATGAATTTTCTTTTATAGATTTCACATCAAGCACGTTCATTTCACAAAAATTTTTAGTTTCCTTCAATTTCTTTCCTAACTATTATTACCTATCGTGTTCCCTCTTTCATTCTTGAATTGCTCTTTATCTTTATTATTTTCTTATGAAAACATCGTGAGCCGGGACAGAACATGTGTCCGGTTGGCAATAGGTTTGTCACTTATCGCATTGTGGAACTAAGTATCTTAGGCTAACCGTGCGTGTCCTAGTTGCACCTTTGTCAACTTCTTTATGAAATAATGGCTAAATAATGGCTTACATAATTGTCTTTATGTATTTAAAAGTTATCATACAGCTGCTTGTGTATAAGTGGAAGAAGGCAGCAAAAGTTCAATGCGCTTGTTCCCTTCCGGAGCGGTGGTGGGTACTTATCCCGATGGGATGATACCATGCACTCTACCGACTAAAGCATAATAATAATGGTAAAAATAAAATAAAACCACATCCTTATGACATATTTCTTTACATTAAAATAAAGGATCAAGTTAGAAATAGTAAGATAAGTTTGCGTCCACCCTAGGAACTAGGAACGAATACAATCTTTACTTAAAACATTGAAAAATTACGTATGAAACGCGCGCTGGTTCACTATTTTTTTAATAAAATTATGGAAATTTACACAACTTTTTTATATAGGTAAGATTAATTATTTTTTTAAACAGGAAAAAATTATGCGAACAGTTCTTTTGTCTGTGTTTGTGTGTTCCTAATATATTGCATCATAGGCAGAAACGACTTTTAATTTCCCTAATTTGTTTGTACACTTATTTTTAAAAGTTTTTTAAACGGAGTCCACGAAATGGATGCGAACTGGTGCGTGGACGCGAATAGGCACATGTGTGCCTATTCGCGTCCACGTCGTCCCTATTTCATTTTAGTATAGTTGTCTCACACCCATAACGCAAGCATGTTATTTGCTTACTTTGGCGTTAGATCAATTCGTGTAACTTATCGAGGGTTATTTATTATTGTTATTGCTTTTAAAACATAAACTAATGACTTTATACAAATTACCTTGTACGATACTGTATTTGTTACGAAGGTAGGTACAGTTGCTGGCATGAGCGGACGCTGCTGCCAATATCAGCACTGGCACCAACGCAACTCTCCACAGAACGACAGACATTTAAAAAAATGCAGTTTTATTCAGAGCACTTACACAAATCAGACACATAATGTACACAACACAAACACACACCAGCGCTGGGACCAACGCCAGACGTCACACAATACTTGAATATTTTTCATAAAATTAACAATTTATGTCCAGAGCACTGTTATACACAAATTGGAAAGACTGCGCAGCACGAACACACGCTCGCATGGTTCGAGATTATCCTCCTGTAGTACTAACACATGGTTATCAATATATTGTTATGGAGTATAATATTATATTAGCTATACCTACCTGCGACTTCGTCCGCGGCTGTCTGCAGTAAACGACAACCCGATTTACATTAGTTATGGCAACGTCAATAATAACAGAAGGATGATTATTTAATTTTTGTATGTGAAAGGTCAGGGAAGAAGCACACGGCTTTCCTGATGGAAAGACACAACAGTGGCCCATGGAAACCAGCTTCGTCGCTGTTCTAGGTTCGTTATGGAAAGTCTATTGTATAACTCTACCGGTTACCGTTTACCCTCCAAACCGGAACACGGCAGTGTCATTATGGCGGCAGAAATGGGTAATGCGGCGTAGGTACATACATACGTACATATCTTCACGGCAATTCCCTTACGCGGCAGTATCGCAAAAGGCGATGCAGATACTTAAGAATAGGACGTTTGTCCTTCTCCCATGAGAACTTACTCCTTCTTCCGAGTCGGTTAAAAAAACATTTAACCTCCTAAAGTTGGTGAAAAATTTAAGATGTTGCTACTTGAGACCAATCTGAATATGTATTTAATTTATTACTTACAACTAAGAAATCCAGCCCTCGAAATAAGCCAGTTTTTGATAATGTTACACTACTTCAAATTAAATTGACCACGAAAATCTTTTTGGCCTCTTCACAATATAATTTCTAGAAAAATCTATATGCAGGGTAACATTTAAAGGAACGGCAAAGTTTTGGAGAGGGTCAGGAATCAATAACACTTTGCACTTACGAAGTAATAAAAAGTTAAAAAAAAGCAAATTATAATTTTTATCCGCCCCAAAATACAAAATGCATGGTTACAGCGTAAACAAAGTATTCAACTGATTTATAGTAGGTACACTAGCTATAATACCCGGCTTCGCCCGGGAGTTGATATGAGATTACGCGGTAGTTGAAATAAAAAAATAAGGTATGACGTAATTGCTCGCAGCGCCTTTCGAAACGCAAAGACGCACAGAATTTTTGTTCTGAATGGAGTTCAACTACTCGACAACAGATGGCACCACTACTTCACTTAATTTTCAAGTTGAGGACTTGGAAAAGCCCTTATATCTTTAAAAATGCGCCCTTTGAGTTAAAACGGGAACTTTCATGTTCAAGGGGGGATAAAAGGCTATTGCACTATATAAGTCCCTTTATCGTATCGGGAATCCTTTTTAAGTTTTATCGACACGCACATTTTATCAACTTAGTTTTCTTATATAATATAATGAATATGATAATGATTTTTACAAGGGAACGTAGTTACGTTCCCACGGCCTGGACGTAATTAAAAATAATTAATTATATTTAAAACCTCAAATCTTATATATTTCTTGATAAATATTGTCCGAGCTGATTCGATTTCATTGGCAAGTATTGATTGATAAGATTAATTATTCTTCGCATAGTGTAGTATTTGTTGGTTACAAGCTTCCAGGGCAAACTTTGTATGGGAAGTGATCCATCTTCTTTGGATAACTTCTTGCAAAAGAAAAAACCAAAAAAATATTGATTCTTGTCTAATGTTTTTTAGTGAAAAAAACAATTAACTACCGATGGGATAGAAAAAGTGAAAAGATAACAATGGTTTATACTTTGATTAAATAAATATTTTATATTTAAAAAAAATCGACTTTTTGTTACTCTCATAAAAAAAACGCTAATTTTGTAGTAACCCAATATGTCATTTTCTCAACTAAATATATTATTTTGGCGGAATAAACCAAAAAGAAACGTAACATAAAATTCATTTTTTGCAAAATATGTGTCTTAAAAAACTGTTACAAAGATATATTAAACATACCAACATATTCTACCCCATTGTGGTGTGCAAATATTTAATTAATATTTATGGAAGTGAAATGTTTATACATACTTAAAATAAAGCATTTATTTTTATTTTTAGTATGATATTCTATTCACATTTTAATAATAATAAAAAAAGTATCTTCACGCCCATATCCCCGAAGGGGTAGGCAGAGGCACAAGCAGGGCACCCACGACTAGCCGAAGATACTAAGTCCCACAATGTGATAGGTGGCAAGCCTATCGCCAACCGGGCACATTACCAATCCCGACTAACATTTTTTTTATTAGAAAATTGGAAAAATCCAATTTTGTTTTTGTTGGCCGACCCGACATTTTAATAAGCTTCATTTTTATTAAAACATACAAAAAATACATCGATTAAAAAGCTTTAGTGTCCGCCACTTCCCTTTCTTCTTCCTTACAGATTTGGTCAATTTTATAACAAAAAGTTAATAATTATGTGAAATGTGAACAAAATGTGTGTCTGTATTTTTTTAATCTAATAAATTACCTAGTTTGTATCTGATTTTTAATCTATACAAACTGTTGTATTCTAAATTTGATACAGTAACTGCTTGATAGAAGTTTTCATATGTGTAAAAATGGACTACAAGTAATGTACGTAAATTGCAACGGTTTGAGATAGAAACAGGATAAAATTGATGTAGTGGGTGACGGCAAACAACAGGAAATTTGGTAATTATATTACCACATCCGCCGTACGCTACCAGTCCACTAAGGACATCGATTCCTATAGAACAAAAACTATGTAATACGGACTATTTAATAGTATTTCAGAGCGCCAGGTGATGGCGTGTTGTGTTAACTGGTAGCTACGCTGTCAGCCCAGGAGGGGAACGTGACTTTGTTGGTGGTGGCTGACACCGCTAGCAGATAACATAATACGCCACATTTGTTGATTTTGTTTTTTCAGGATACTTATACGAGTAGGTATAAGAGATAGGAATCCAAGGTCTGTCAATAACAATAACAATAAAACTTTATTTGGCTAAGTAAGTAGGGTAGGTACATTGCAGGTCTTAATTTCTAAGGTTAGTTTCGCCTATTTTACCATTTCACTGGTATGCAAATTTGCCTACAATTCATTCCTTAATCAATTTACAATTTGTAGTTATCACGCATTATATAATTTTAAACACCAGAAACTACTGTCTTACTATTTAACTAAATTTACAACAAGGATAACCTATTAATTATATAGAAGTCTCATTTACAGCAAGTTTTTATTATTCTTACATTTGTGAAAATTATTACATATTTAACACATTAGATGATAATTTTAAAAATATTTTACCAGTTCACAAAATTATAATTACTTACTATGGAATGTCAAAACAATACAATAAATGGAATTACAAAAAATATCTTATTATTTAAAAATATTAATTATATATGTCCATCAGTAAAATGTCGAATCCCCGAAAAGATAGGCAGACACACAACCAGAGCATCCACGACTAGTCAAAGAAAAAATTGGAAAAACCACATTTTCTTTTTGTTGCCTGACCCGGCAATCGAACCCAGGACCTCATGAAGTCAATTTCAACACATGGACCGCTAGACCACAGAAGCACCTTTTTGAAATGTTATGTTTTCAATGTACTAAACACAAAAATATTAATCTGTAGGTACAAGTACAACTTTTTTAGTTTCTTAGTTCTAAAACTAATTACATACATACATACATATCTTCACGCCAAGTCCCTTACGGAGTAGGCAGAGAGTATCGAGTGCCAGACCTCACGATCCTGACAAACCTGTCTTGCTTCCTTCACATTCATTACCCTTTTCATACAAACACGCCGGTTTCGGAGACTCTTGACACCACCCTCGGATAATATCCGATTGATCTGATCGTGAAATGTCAGCCTTGGTCTCCCCGGGTACCTACATCCATCCACATTCGCATTGTATATCTGCTTTGTCAATCTTTCATCTGTCATTCTTTCCACATGCCCGAACCAGCGGAGCATGCCCTTTCGCATTTTAACACCAACACTTTCTTTTAATCCCACTCTTTCTCGGATCTCACTGTTACGAATGCGGTCAGCGAGCGTTACACCACAGATTTTCCGTAGTGCTCTCATTTCGACCGCATTTATCCTACTTTCATGATCTTTCTGACATACCCAACTCTCACTTCCATACAATAACGTTGGGATAAGCACAGAATTATGCAAAGCGAGTCTAGCTTTTTGACTCAAAACCTCGCTTTAGAATAGCCTACCCAACGCTCCATTCACACTATTCCCTGCACTCACTCTCTTCTCTACATCCGCGGTGTACCTTCCATCCCTACTAAAAGCACAACCAAGATATAAAATTTCATTCACTTGTTCCAGCACTACATCATCAACCAAAACTCTTACATCCGTTCTGGCTACATCTCTTTCAAATACCATTATTTTGGTTTTCATCGCATTCAAATGTAAGCCCCTTATTTTACAATCTTCTTTCATAACTGTGACCAGTGTTTGCAGCTCAGATGGTGTAGAGCCCAAAAGTACAGCATCATCTGCATAAAGCAGGCAGTTCACAACTTGTTAACTAATTATTTTTTTCTTTTCAAGCTTACATTATTTTTCATTAAAACTCGAATAAAACTTTTTGTGTTTCATCTTTGCAATAAAAAAATATGTGTGTATGTTTGTGTGTGTGTGTGTGTGTGTGTGTGCATGTTTGTAAAACTTATTTACATTATTTTTCGTGAGGCGCAACAGAAAAGGAGTTTCACATAAAAACAACTTAAACGTTGCGTTATATAGTATGAGGTTCAAGCTAGCTTTCAGATGTGGTAGGCGGTATAACATAAATCACCAACCCGGTATGACATTTGGCTATTATATACAACAGTTTTTAGTGGGGTCAAATAACGTAACAGAAAAATGTGACATCAAATTTCTCTCAGATGTCGTAAGAGACTAGGACTGATTAAAGTTCAGGTCACCACGAACAAGACCACTGGTGGTAGAGTACTGTGCAGCAACTTGCCCGGGATCCACCGTCCTACCTATTCCTGCCGCCATAATGCCTTTGTCATGATCCGGCCCGGAGGGTAGGTACAATGACAGTAGCGATACCATAGGCGACACATCAAGTAACTCACCATAATGTACAACTTTGACTATTATACCTATAAGCAACCATAATTTTGTATGATGGAAAACAAGACTTGGACTGTCAGCCAATCACAGAGCATAATAATAATAATAACAAATTGGAATTTAAAAATATACCGATAAACGAGAGACCGCGACTGTCTCGTTTGCCTACGCACAGACATAATATGGCAATAGTGATGGCTTTAGACTGCATGCTTGACCCATACCTTTTGTCTTGCCAAGATCTAGCTGATACACATTTAGTCCTATATTGTGTGGCTATGGCGGCAAGCCGTGTAGCTCGTGTCAGGTTCCCTGAAACTGACCGAGACAGACGGCCTAATGCAACGCCAGCATGGCAAGATAGGATTGAACGACGTATCAGCGCAGCTATAGCCATCATTGGTAAACTTATTTGCTTCAGATCGGGAAACAATCGCCCGAGAGTGAAGCGTTTGTGTCTATTCCAAAGTGGCCAAAAAAAAGTGTATAGGAGTAGGGAGGAATCCACTACTGGCGTGAGTGATGGGCAGGTACCGAATATGAACGAAATGTCAACATTTTGGAAAAGTATTTGGTCCGTACCCGTTACTCATGCTAGTGGTGAGTGGATGAGCATTGTTGAGCGCTCGTGTGAATTACTGCAACCAATGACAGCTGTTACTATTGAAATTCATGATATAACGGATGCAGTCCGTCGGACGCATAATTGGAAAAGTCCGAGACCAGACGGACTGCATAATTTTTGGCTTAAAAGGTTGCGTTCTTCACATGCACGCTTAGCTGATCAATTCCAAGACGCCATCTAATCTCAATCTCTCCCATCTTTTATGACTAAAGAAATCAGCATTTTGCTCCATAAATCCGGCAGCACCACAGATCCTAAGAGCTTTAGACCCATTATGTGTTTACCTACACTATATAAATTACTTACTTCCATTTTGACCTCAAAATTAAATAAGCACTTACATACAAACAATATTTTAGATCATGCTCAAAATGGGTGTAGGTTCGGATCTCGTGGTACTAAGGAGCTACTCCTCATTGACATGGTTATTAACCAACAGGTTCGCAGAAGTCGGAAAAGCCTTTCCACGGCCTGGATTGACTATAAAAAGGCTTACGATTCGGTACCGCATACATGGTTGCAACGAGTGTTGGAACTGTACAAAGTTGATACAGGTCTAAGCTCGTTTCTGGTTTCATGTATGCGGCAGTGGACCACAGCCCTTTGTCTTCCAGGAAGTGTAAGGTGCCTGTGCATACTATAACAATGGAGCAAGATATTTGAAGAAGTACAATGTGAAACAATTTGGTGAGCGCAACTCCCCTTCCCCTCCTTCAATAAAGCTCATAATATACAAGACTGTCGGATATTGAGCAGATCCCAACGTTTATAGAGATCTAGAGATTTAAAGAGAGAGTAAGATGTCAAGTAATATACTATTTTTATAATATGTAGGTTGGCAACATGACGCAGGGATCTGAATACATAAAGAAGTTTGCGCAACCTTAAAATTAGTGTATTCAAATGTGTTTTAAACCTAAGGTGTTGATCAATGATTACCCCAAGATACTTAATGTTTTCCATCCTTTGTAAGGTTGGACATGAACAGTCATCTGTACTGTTGAAATTGTGGGCAGCAATTAATTTTTTTTTATACAAGAGGAGGCAAACGAACCAGTAGGTCTCATGATGGAAAGTGATCACCACCGGCCACGGCCATCCGCAACGCCAGCAGTATCACAGATGCGTTGCCGACCTTTAAGGAATAAGTAGGTACGCTCTTTTCTTTTCATAATTGTTTGAGAATACCACCCTTGGTAACTGATTCCACAAAGGGGTTATGCGAGGTAAAAATGTCTTCAAAATCGTACAGTTGTAAATCGGCACCCATCAAGATGATTTAAACTCTGTCACGCAGTCCGAAGGTGGAAATCAGCGACTGGAATTAAACAAATCAACTCCTTAGAATATTCCGCATGATAGATGCGGTAGAAATTGCACCAGATTTTGCTGGCCTCAAAACGAAATTTCAGACAAAAGATTGTCAATTTCAGACACAATTTGGTTCCGGCTTTCAATGATATATTTCCGAGATATGTTATGCCGGCCAAAGTATAAGGCTTCCCCAGTAGTGTCGTCTGCATAGCAATAAGTGTTACTAACTTGTAACATCTCATTGATATGCAGAAGAAACAGAGTAGGAGAAATCAAACAGCCTTGGGGAACACTAGCATTGACAAGCTTGGACTCCGAGCACATGCCGTCGACAACGACGGTCTACGGTCCGCCAAAAAACTAGTGACCCATTTGAATAATTTCTAAGGAAGACCGTATGAAGGAAGTTTCGATAGAAGCGCCTTGTGCCACACCCGATCAAAACCTTTCGCTACGTCCAAGCTAACAGCCAATGCTTCTCCCTTACTTTCGACTGCTTGCGCCCATCGGTGTGTTAAGTAAACTAAAAGATCACCAGTTGAACAACCACGACAAAGTAATGTAAAAGTTATTAAAAATGAGGGTGACGGTAATAAGTTCTTTTTATTACACACATATATATTTTGTTTTGTCAACATTCAATATTATACAGATTGAGTTGCAAAAATTGACAAATATGATTGATTCTGCTTGAGCAGTATAAAAAATGCCCTTCCAACTCGTCCGTCGTCAACAAGAAAAGTGCCGTGTTATCAGGGAAAGTAGATATTTTCCATTGTCTTACTTTAACTGACACAGATCATTCATCTATACATATAATAAATCTGTAGAAGGGTCAATTCTGTACATTTAAAATATTGAAAAAATAAGTAGCACACGCACACAAATAAGTAACACCCCCTGTGTTACTGGATCGATACTAAACCCAAATATGTGATTAAACATTTTTTGTCTGTCACACTGTCAGGCATCACATGAAAATTAACGTTTCGATTTCGATAAAACTTGGTTTAATTATACCTTATTATCCTGGGCATAAAATGGGATAATTTTTATCCTGGAAAAATACTTAAAAAAAATCTTAACTTTTCAGTTTTAGACCGACATCCGCGCGGCCACTGGCAAACTGGCAAACATCCTTACCACAAATCTTTCACAATTTATAGAAACATACGCAATACATTTTTATTTTGACAGGTGCCATTATTAGTTAATTTTAACTTTATTTAATAATACTGTAGTTATTAAAGTAAACTTTTTTCGTTGTCTCAGCAACCTTACTATTTTTTATTTATTTAATATTTGTTTTGGCACGTACACAAAAGGTACCGAATCTACACATACAATTTACTTGGCTACATTTAATGCTGACTTGACACCCGCCATCCTGACGTCAGGATGGCGGGTGTACCTATTTTATTTTAAATCTATGCATGGAAGGAGGTACACATATTTTTAGGATAGGTACACTGAGGTACACATCAAGTACGTTTGTAATCCAAAAGAAATATTTAAATCCGTGAGGTATACCCGCCATTCTGACACACACGAATCTTTGACTAACAACCATAATACAAGCATATTGTTTGCTTACGTTGGGGTTAGATTTAATTTGTGTAAATTTTCCAGGGATATTATGTCGAGTAATATTAGTCCTTTTTAGATGATGTCCTAAAAGGGAGTAGTCATAAGATATTAGGTTTCTTCTTCGGGTAAATGACATAACTGAACACTTTAATGAGTTAAGCTCGAGACTATTAACTTGACAATATGTTTTAAGATTATAAAAATCTGATTGAAGGGCCAACGCGTCCTCAACAGAAGAAATAGTTGAAAAAAATTTCATATCATCTGCAAAGCACAATAGACTAGATGTAGAAAAACATGATCCTATGTCATTTATATTTATACTATAAATAGAAATGGCCCAATTAGAGATCCTTGAGGCACACCACTCTTCACATAAACCCAACTAGACATGTAGTTGTGTAGTACTATCGCTTGCGTCCTATTGTCTATGTAAGACGAAAACCACCTCAGTAAATAACCATGAATACCTAATTTAGATAGTTTGCGTAACAGAGTGCTATGATCAATTTTATCGAAAGCTTTACTGTAGTCCGTGTAGACTACATCAACTTGTTTACCTTTGTCCATAGCTTCGGAAATATAATCATAAGATAAGATAAGGTTTGAAGTGGTAGACCTTCCTTTAAGAAACCCGTGTTGAAAAGTACATAAATATTTACCCAGGGATGAAACCAATTGGACGTAAATAACTTTTTCAAAAATCGTTGCAATTATGCATAATTTTGAAATAGGTCTATAGTTCTCAACCTCGCTTTTTGGTCACTTCTTATGTATAGGGGTTATAAATGCTGATTTTAAAATACATGGGACGATATCGGAAATAAGTGATTTTCTGAAAAGTAAAGTAATCGGTAGTGCAATAGAAGATGCACATTTTATCAAAAATTTTGCTGATATATTGTCAGGGCCTGCACCGTCATAGATATCCAGATTTTTTAACAACTTCTCAATTTCCTTCTCATCTATAGTTATTTTACTAATATAGTTAGTTACACTTAAATCTGAGCCTTGGGAAGAAAAACTAGTAGTAGAAAATCCACTGCTAGATCTTGGAACAGGAGAATTGAGAAAAGTAGATGAAAAATACATTGAAAATGCGTCACATATCGATTTACCATCAGTCAGGTTCGTATTATTGAATTGCATGCAACTAGGCATAGCAATTGAATTTGACCGATTTTTCACAAATGCCCAAAATTGTTTCGGGTTATGCTTAATTGCATTCTCCGTCAGATGTAAATATTGTGTATAGCATTTGGACTGATATATGCTGCTGCTGATTGATCTGACGAAACCCACGTTATCGAACTTAAATTAAAGTCACCGACCGATTAATGTCAAACTATTAATGACGGGTTTGAATTAAATATAGGAGGCTGTAGTGTTAAAGAAGATGTAAAAATTGCAAAAGAGTTTGAAAATTTTTTCACACAAATCC
>NJDD01001479.1:348277-374307 GCA_002245505.1 Calephelis nemesis | reverse complement strand
CCGATCCGGTGGTAGTTTAAAAAAAATGTCGACGCGCACAAATACCACTTGTATGGTTCATGTGAATAAAGAATATTCTGATTCTGATTCTGATTCTGATTCTGATTCCGACAACAAGGAATTTGTCATTGGCATTATTTAGTACAACCTGGCTTAAATTTGTTAAAAAATTTGACAGTTGGGAGTGAAATGATAAACCATTATTTTGTTGACATAAATATACAACATAAATATATAAGTTGGTAAAAGTCCTTACCCCTGTTTGATTTACGCGCAAACATAACCAAAGGTCCTCCGCCGTGGAATTATATTGGGGCTGTGGAGAAATGGCTAGGTCTTTACGAGCTGCAATCAACACACCACCACCTCTTCTTTGCCGGGTCAAATTATAATCACGATCACGCCGCCACACCACGTACCGATCATCAAACATTTCAGAGTCGGTTATACCATCTGTCAACCATGTCTCGGTTAGCACTATAATATCATAATTGTTGATACACAACTGTCTATAAAATATGTCTGTCTTAGTACGTAAGCCGCGCACATTCTGATAATAAATTCGAATATTGGGATTGTGAAAAGAATTTACATCCATATCAATCATTGTTAAAAAGTAACATGTAAAAACAAATTTGGCAATAGTTTAAGGGGAAAATAAACATCATTAGTAATGTACTGGCATATAACAAAAAACAAAAATATTAGATCGAGTCCCTGAATAAGAAATACGTTCAATAATTTTAAATGAAGGTACTCCAGAATTGTTATAATATTGTGTACTGTGTATTGTGTGTTTATTTGTAGTTTTAACATTTTTTAAAGCTTAAAAACATCCAATATTTCCAAATAATTTAATGCCTTAACTCTATGGAGTGGTGCTGACTCCCTGTTTCTTTAAGAACGAGCTCATTTTATAACTGACTTCCAAACTATCATGGAACACACAGTGGTATGTCTCTGTTCTCTCTCTATGGTGTTATGCATAGGGACTCTATGCTATCCGGCTATGGACTATATACTTCCATATACGTACGTGTAACCACTATATATGAGGTTTGTTCTATTATCTCAGGTTTGCTTTGCAGATACTGTCGGTTACTTTTTTCTGTAGTGGCAAGAGAGATTTGATTTTTTTTAAATTTCGGTTCTATTTCCGGACTGGTTTTGTTCATTGAAACTATCTTTTTCTGTGAACAGAACCAAGGTACCCCTGTATTAAAAATATTCATTTGCAGGGCTTTTTGAAATACATGAAGTTTTCAGAAAAAAATCGTTGCAAACTCGTATTTTGCTGTCGGTTATGTTAAAATAATATTCATATGCAACAGTTCGTTTTCTTCGCTAGGATTATTAACTTTTTTAGTTTCTAAAAGCTGAGCGATCACTTTTTAAGGTAAAGTTTTTTTTGAAGTATCTATCTAGACCGACATGAAATGAATGAAAGAAATACGGATAAAAATCACCTTGCACCGCGTACGTTGTCCCGGCTGAAATAAAATGACAAACTCGAGTGCGATAAGTGTCTAAATGAAACGATATACCTCATAGTTCTAGAAATAATCACTAACAGATCTTAAATATTATTCACAATAAACCTCACGATTCTTTTTTATTACAGAAGAAGTAACCATGTTGAAATGATGATTTTTCACTTCGGTAACATTTCGTAATACCATTTCACTATAAGGAGTGAATAATTACTAATTCGAGTTAGTAATTTTTCGTTTTCGGGTAATTTGTCTGATTGTTGAAATTAAAACCTCACTAAATCATTTTAATGATTTTATTTTACCTGAAAGGTTGCGGATGCATTAAAACTTGAATAGAAAAAGTCATTAAGTCGTTTTATTTTCGAGCTTTGTAACGTTTTTATAAATGGAAAATGATTAACTAAGTTAGGTACTTGTTTTGTCTGTGAAGACAAAGAACAGAATTGGTTGTTTTTTACATTTTGTAAATCGGAAACGAAAGCACGAAAAAAAATGTAGTTTTAATGACATTGATAACTCATTTTGGCCATTTTTCGACTCAGTGAATTTTCGCTCTACGGGGACGATTTATTATATTAGTATACATAAAAAAAAATTGTAGCTTTAGTATGTATAGTCTCCTTAGTTTAATTTATAGTCTCTTTAGTTTAGTATGTATAATCGCCTCTGTGGTCTAGCGGTCCGGGTGTTGGACTTGACTGCATGAGGTCCCGGGTTCGAATCCCGGGTCGGCCAACAAAAAGAAAATTGGATTTTTCTAATTTTCTAATTACAAAATGTTGGTCGGGATTGGAAATGTGCCCGGTTGGCGATAGGCTTGCCTATCACATTGTGGGACTTAGTGTCTTCGGCTAGTCGTGGGTGCCTTGGTTGTGCCTCTGCCTACCTCTTCGGGGATATGGGCGTTAAGATACTTTTTTTTTAGTATGTATAGTAATAATATATTTAATTAATAAGAAGTTGTTGATCTGTAATAATTAATCAGAGGCCTTTTTCTACTTTATATCTGTTATATACGTGATTTATCAGTAATAAAGTGAAAGATGATTTACATGTTGTTTTTTAATTTCACCCTTCACTAGATTCGAATAATAATAACAACGTTATCGTTTGTAACCTTAAGAACCAATTGTCGTATTAGAGGGACCAACGGGAATCGCATAAAATATCCTTCCCGTGCGTCCCACTAAACATTATGGTGGGACGAACGGGAATAAAATTTTAATATTTTATTAAATTCCCGTTCGCCCCACTGGTGGGACAAAGCTCGGTGGGACGAACGGGAATAACCCCTTCATATGACTACTTATTAAACAGTCTTCTCTCAAAAACATATGATCCAAATACTATTCTTATTATTTGTAATGGTAGAAGGGAAGAACAAATCCTTACATTATTAAAACTTTTTTGAAAGATTATCTACCCTAAATGTTAAAAAAAATATTTATTTGCTTTCCCCTATAATAAGGGCTTTTTGGAGGCTGAGAATGACATCAGATATATAAATGTAATATTAAACTGCAAACTATGTGTTCTTACAATAAAAATATCCAGTTTGACTCTAATGTTTTCATTAAAATTAAGTACTCGCAGACCGAAGATAACTACTATCTTGAAAAGTATTATAAGAGACAAATAGCAAATGTGCTATATTATTTTATTTTTAACTCGGTCAATTTGTTGGCTAACTCAACTGCCTTTATTGAGCAGTCTAGTATTATTTTGATTGAAATTTTGGATGTTATCCCCAATAATTTTAATTAAGTTTTGAGACAATAGAGTCAACTTCTTGCAACATTCCTAAAAGATTATCAATACATGTTTAGCTTCAGTAATCACTAGATAGGCAGCTCATTCAATAGGAAAAATATGACCCATGGTGGTTCTCTTATTATTATTAAGATTAATATTAAATTTTGGGAACGTAAGGACATAGTGAATTTTTCTATTAAACGAGTTATTGAGATTGCTTGTATTGAGTATGAGCAGCTAGTTGTAATAAGTGTATACAGGTCCCCATGTGGTTCATAAGAAGATTTTGAAAAAACAATGGAAGAGGTTCTACTTAAGGTTTCAAATTCAAAAACGAATATTATTTGTGGAGAATTTAATATTAATATATTGGAAAAATCTTCCCTGCCTTGTAGATTTCTCAATATGTTTCAAAATCATATAATTTACAAATTTTTTTTCTTGGAACCCCCTAGATTAACGGCCCCTAGTGCTACTTGTTTAGATGACAGTTTTACAAATAAAACACCAATTAGCTGTTCAGTTATAAATAAATTAGATTCTGATCACTGTGGTCAATCAGCTATTTTTCCTATGAAAATTGAGAAGCTTCAAAAGAAATATATTACTTATAGTCCAATAAATTCTAGTCAATTAGAGCACTTTCGGGATAATGTATTAGAAAAACTGCCAAATCTACCTTATAACGATGATCCAAATAAATTTTATATTTTTATAATAAATTCATTATTTAAATTAATTGACACCGGGCATAATAAAGTATTCATACATAAGAAAAAATGTATAGACAAACGGGCGTGTTTCAGTAAGTGGGCAACAACCGGTATATTAATAAGTAGAAAACGGTTATTTGAATTGCATTGAATTTAAAAATTATTTTAAAGTATATTAAAAATTGTTAAAAAGAGTATGTTCCACTGCTAAATCTATGTATTTGAAAAACATTATTAAAAGATCCGATAACAAAATCAAGGCCGCATGGAATATTATAAATACGGAAACCAGTAAATGTCAAATTGTTAATGACGGATTTGAATTAAATATAGATGGATGTAATGTTAAAGAGGATGTAAAAATAGCAAAAGAGTTTGAAAAATTCTTTACACAAATTTCACAGCTAAAATAAAAATATAATAAAGAAAAAATATTGAAGCAATCTGTAACTGAATGTATCAAAGCTTTCCAATTTACCTATATTAATACGAAAGATGTAATTAAAGCTTTTAAATCACTTCAATCTAAGAAAACGTCAGACTTGTGGGGACACTCTGTTAAAACGATTGCGTCAATAATTTATGATATTGCACCACATTTGACCATTATATTTAACTGGTGCATATCGAATGGTGTATTTACTTCTGACCCTACAAATTTTCGACCTATTTCAGTTCTGCCTACACTTAGTAAAATATTTGAAAAATTAATTAAATGTAAAATTAAACAGTTTGGATTAATTGTTACATAACAAACAGTATTCTGTGATCTCTCTAAAGCTTTCGACTGTGTTCATCGTGACTCATCGTTCATACTTTGATCAGGAAATTAGGCTATTACGGAATTAAAAATAAAGCTCTTGATGTCATGCTTTTTGCTTTTATACATTTTTTAAACTCGCATCCAAGATGGCTGCCAATTATATATACTTTACTTTGTTATTACTGTTTATAACATTTAAATAACCACTTTGTACCAATAACCGCCTTAAATTGAAATCACAACTCACTTAACGCAAAATATCTTCACAAAATTAATTAACGTATTTGTAATAATGACGGCTTCTGATTTTAAAACAAACTTGCTGAGCTGTGTTCTAGTTCTAGTTATAATATACATATATATTACATACATTTTTTGTTTGTTATTATTGCTAAAATTACCAGTCTAAATCCATAATGCAGTAAATATTTAAATATTAAAGATACTAACGATAATACCCATCTTTCTTTTATGGTTAAACGGTCTTCTATCTTAACACAACAATATGCTACAAACAATATACCCAGTAGGGCGCTGCGCTCACAGTTTTGTAGCCGTCATGTTAACCTAACATGTTTTCCCCGTGTTGGTCCGGGCTCCTTTGCAGAATAGACCATCTGCCTTCCTTGCCAGGCAGCTCGAAAGGCGAGCATAGGCTTACCGTCACTAACACCATGACATCTGACTAGGTGGTAGAGTTTTGCAGAAACTCGCCCGGATTGGTACAACCGCCTTACCTATTCCTGCCGCCATAACGTCATTACGTGTTCCGGTTCGGAGGGTAAGGTAGCCGGTAAACTTACTTTTGCTCGAGGCCTAACATCCCGACCTCAGGTTGGCAACGCACAATTACCACCTTTGGTGTCTCTAGGCGGCGTGAATTTCTGACCATCAGGAAATCCGTCTGCTTGTTTGCCTTCCTAAATCATAAAAAAAAATACTTTCTCTTTTATAGATGATTTTGACTTTTAATATATTATATAACGAGGGGACTGTCCCACTAGGGTTTTTTCAGAAGCAGGGTCGTCGGCTATGCTGACGTCACTGCTTCGTCACTGGTTCACTCATTGCAAGTAGTGAAAGCCTTTGGAGTTTTAACAATACTTTTATTATAAGTTTAATAGACTATAATATTACAATATTAAATTAGTAAATGTACTCACAGGATTTTTACCGCTTTGCTTATCAACCGTTCTCGGCAGATGACAGAAATTCACCAGAGAATGTGTCGCCACATTCACTTCATTCGAAATAAACGTTTGGAAGTCGTTATACACATTTAATTAAAATCAGATTACTTCAATACATTTTTTTTGAACTTAAATATTTTGTAAATTCATCAAATGTTTTTAAACTTTAGTTTATATTGTAGATTATTTTATTTTAAATTTTAATATTTAATTTGTAAATATATTTAATGTTTTTAAGCTTTATTTTTTTAATTAAAATCGTTTAATTTTAAAATTTAATTGTTTTAAAATACACTTCCTTTAAATAACATCATCATAAAACACACATTTCCGCCGTTTTTGAATAAAACAAATAAATAATTTATGACAAGCCTTTACGCGTAAATTAATTAAATAATTTTCAAGGCTTGGTTTCAACCTCCAGTAATTTTATTGTAGCTACAAACAATAAACTTCGAAAACTGTTTTTACGTAATTCATCTCGTTCCGGTAAATTACAATGATTCGAATTCTATTTTTAACGGGCCCAAACATTCATTCTAAATTAGTTATAATTTTTAGAGAAGCTAATTAAATTAACGAAACATTTTGTTTTACGCTCTGAAGATTTATTAATTAAAATTATCGATGTTAATTTGGGTCAACATACTAAACATTAAATAATTAATGTTTGATTTGAATATTTTACATAGATAAACCAAAAATACACTTGTTAGTTAAATATTTGCAAATTAAATAAATTTCCAACTACTTAAATAATATTTACTTCCCTTTTTGTTGAAAAAGAAATGACTTTGTAGACTTCGTGTCGTCACGGCCATACTGCAGGACGGTGCGCGCTCTGCACCAGTCGCGATTCTGAAAATGATAATTTTATCTCTGAGCTAGGTATCTGTATACGTCTATACACTAGCTGACAACTTGGTTATGTTTTTTTGTGTGTCTCTTATAGCAATACTTCACTAACTAATATCAGCTGTTTTTTTTTAAGTTAAAAGCATTTGAAATAATAAACCATCTGTGACCAGGTTATCAGAGTTGATGTAATAATATAAGTTTCCAAATCTAAATACCTCTGCTTAAAACATTTGCTTGTAACGGGTTTGCTATAAGAAATTTGTTACCAGAGACAAGCTCGCCCATTGTGTTTTTGTAATAAATTAAGTGTAAATAATGATTTAGTTTTTCGTATTTTTAGGACCTGAAGCAAGAACACATCACGAAAGTTCTCAGACTGTACTCTAAAACTCATGGACGAACGGGATGAAATGCGGTTGCAGTCTTCAGTTGACACGCAAAAGTACAGGGAGCTAAACAGACAAGTCTCCAAGGCGTTGCGGACAGTGCGCACCTTTAATACGTAAAGTATCTTCAAGCCCATATAACCAACGAGGTGGGCAGAGGTTCAACCAGGGCACCCACGACTAGCCGAAGACACTAAGTTCCACAATGTGATAGGTAGCAAGCCTATCGCAAACCGAGCACATATTCAACTCCGAGCAACGTTTTGTTAATAAAAAATTGGAAAGACTTAATTTTCTTTTCATTGCCCGACCCGGGATTTGAACCTAAAACCCTCAAGAAGCCAAGTCCAACACCGGACCACAAGTCCACAAAAGCGACAACAGAAATTGTTAGTCTACTAGTTTCGCGATATACAAAACGCTTCAAGGGTGCTAAACTACACCTACTCAGGTCTTAGTTTTGAAAGTTTCAAGTGTTTTGATGTTTGATATAAATTTATTAATTATTTTTGTCGCTCGCACTTGACCACTAAGATCAATGAACTTAATATTCAACTTCTATTTCAAAGTTATTACGAATGGCGTATGCAATCCTAGTACATCTAGTTCATCAACAGAAGAAAATGACGCCCCTTATCAAGAAAGTGACTAAGATTTCGAGTTGTCTGATGAAGACCAGATAAACCAGCCAAAACACAAAACTGGATCACCAGGGTCAGATGAAAATATTCCTTTAAAAGACATTTCTATACAATTATTAAAGAAGGATACATATGTTATCATTAAATACGAAAAAAAATACTATACCGGACTTATCAAAAATATTGATAACAATACTTACGAAATTAGTACAATGGTTCTTTTAAGAGGAAACACGTTTCAAATTACGTTTCAGATCAAATTTGGTATATTAGAGGAGCTATAATAGAAAAAAATCAAAAACCTAAAACTGTGGATGATAGGGGTTTTTCAAAGTCCCTAATATGGAAAAATATTTACCATTTATATGTTACGTTTTTATTTGCAATACTTTGTTTTATTTTTAGAGAATGTTATTTTTTAAGAATTCTAAATTAATTGTTACAATATTTTTAGACTTATTAACAGTTAATGTCTGTGAATACTCGGAGAAAACATATTTTTCTGTTAAATGAAAAGGTTTTTATTAGATAGGTACTTTTTATGTAAGAACAATATAATTAGATTGTTGATCATAACGTGATTTTTAAGACTGATATTTAATTAACTAATAGATAAGATTGATATTTAATTTAACTTCGTGTCATCTTATTAACACGTTCACAGCGGCACATTTTTTCTATTCTTTCCATTCCTGCGGTACCGGGCGTTTTACACCTGAATCTAAACTACCATTGTGGCGGTACAAGACTTATAAAACCCGGTAACGTTAAATCCGTTTTTCGACTTCATGTAACGAAAAATCATATGTTTTTGCTTTTAGTATTAATATTTGTGAATTGGTTCAAATGATCATGACGGCGTAGGTAGACAGCGTATTCTGTTTAGAATATATAGCTAAAATAAAATACAGGGTCTTATGTACCCTGTGCCGCACTGAACAATAGGATTTTTGTGCATATTTTAGGGAAGAAAAAAACATATATCGATAGTTCTAATCAAGTTTTATTTAAGAATTAAGGGAAAACAAAATAATGGTTTATGTGTTTCATTGAAACAATCCAAAGAAAAGTTTCTTTTATATGAATTACATTCAGTTACTACTTTTTTAATTTTTTTAGCTTAGCGACTTGCAAAAAATGTTCGAAGCTATTCCTAGCATCCAATGGTGTTTATTTGGTTTTTATCATGAAATATTTTTCTTGAGTGTTATTGTATGAAATGTTAAGCAAGCGAAGTGTGGCGTACACTTTACAGCGTGCGGTACGCTGTATGTAGCGTGAGGCAAGAAGCATGTGGTGCGCAGTGCAATGTTACCTGTACCTACCAGTGTCCAAGTCCTTTTGCTGATAAAAATTTAATTTTTTTCCACGAACTCTCTCTTTGGTATTTTATCGCCATCATTGATTGAGTTATAAACAATCCAGGAATTTACAAAAGATGCTACAAACTATCAACTTCATTATGACTTTCCTTTTTGTAATGGTGTGTAATATGACGACATTAGGTGGCCCTTTTAGTTGGGTAATTAAAGAGTACACAACTTGGTTTTTCAATTGGTTCGTTAGAGCCCCGATTCGTTTTCCTGTATTTATTAGTTTGTAATCATGATTTTTGCATATAATGAGCATTAAAACTAATCTTTTATCAACCCATTTCAGTAGTTTAACACCTTTTTTGTTCATTTTTCCTATCACCTGACCTTTCTTTAATTTTGATAAAGTAACTATCGTTTAGCAAAGTACCACATAATAAAGACTTGTAGCTCCTGTTTTTCTGCTAAGCCCAACGAAGTGTAGAAATTGTATACTATTACAATTCTCCTTTCTTGTGTTAGATTATTCATAAAATGCAGCAGTTCATTTTGACTGTGGTCGACTTCTTTTTCTATTATTTTTTGGCTGTGTAAATCTCAATCTGATAAGTATAACCTTCAGGAGTGGAAGACTGCATAGTTTAATGCCATAAAGATGAGATTTGATTTAAACATATTGACGGAAACCCAATCAGCCACTTCAGGGTTACATTATTTCATCAATGATTACGTGTTTACTGAGTTCGACACATCCTCAAAGCCCCAATCATCACCTAAAGAGCTTGGTATCAATAAAAACAATGCTTACTTTTTGGGCCTAATGTATGCTTTGAGTACTATTTACATTACAGATCTTATTTTTTTTGTGAAAACACAGGTTAATGATTATACTACCTATCAAGAGAAAGTGTACTCGTAATTATTATTACCTCTCTAGGAGGACAATAATCAAATGGTGATCACGACCTACCCGTTTCTGATTACTCAATCTATAATTTGATTTATTATTATCGTGAATCGTCACTGTCTTCACTCTCGTTTAGTTTAATTTTTTTACGGCACCATTTCGTTGGTCTTAAAATCATTATCGATGCGTTTTGCAATTACTATCACAACACTAACCGTGTGAAGCTAGCGTGTGGTGCGGTACCAGGTGTATTCAACCTGGAGCCGCACTGTGATGAAATTTTATTTCTTTAGTGCGGTACCAGATATAAAAAATCTTGTATGAAGGTAGGCACACCATTGAATTCTATTTTAATAGCCTATCTCAGATATATATTTATCTCTTTTCTAGACCAAACCAATCTTACCAACCAATTTATGCGTTGCGCACGACAAGGAAGGTAGCGCTTTTCGTATCCGCACTACAAGTGAGACATAGGCCGGGTGTTTCCAACCTGGTTTTGCACTGAACGTGTTAATACATAATAACTGTAAGCATTTTTTTTTAAAGTTAAAAGTAGATTTTCCAGAATTATTACTACATTGATCTATTATATTAGACTGCAGTCGTTATTAATGTTATGATATGATAAAGATAATCATTTCGGTAATAAGGAATACTTTCACTTTTTTTTAGTTTTTAATTTGTTTTATTTGCTATTACTGTAGGTACCTCTAATTGCGAACTATTCGAAACTGTCCCGATAATTAATAATTTATTCTAGTCTTAAAACCTTGTCCATTGCAGGATGTTCATAATTAGATAATGTTAATATTTGGGGGTCCAACACTTGATTATTACTGTCCATTGATGGTGTCAAGGTATGAGTGTTTTTTTTAATAGTTTAATGTACTAAGTACTAAACTGCGATTAAACGGTTAAAATTGATTAGGAATGGGATTTTTATTTACCTGCCAAACCAAAAGAGCGTATAAAGAAAAATGAAAAAGGTACATAGAAAATAAAAAAAAAGTCGCTTATACTGTACATAACTGGTGACTTTACCTTGTGACCAGGTTATCATAGTTAATTTAATAAGTTTCCAAATCTAAATATCTCTGCTTAAAACATTTGCTTGTAGCGGGTTGGCTGTAAGAAATAGGTATGTTGAAAGAAAGAAAGAAAGAAATTTATTTGCGGAATATGTGTGTTTAAAAGTTGTTACAAAATACTTATTCGTACCAACATATTCTACTACATTGTGGTGTGCAAATATCTAATTAAATATATTGTATTTTTTATTTCCGTTATTTATATATTTTTTCACATAAATTTGTTAAAATATATTTTCCACTAAGCTAGCACTTATTAATTTAAGCAAAAATTATAACAATCGAGTTCTACCCTATCTACCATACTCTACCACCGTTTCTAAACCTAGCCAGTCAGGAGAAGAAACGGCGAAACAAACTCCCCGGCAACCAAGATATTTAACAAAGGACAAGATATTTATATTTATATATGTATATTATCAATTAATCCTTTCTGCAAGTAAGTCATTTACATTTTATTACGAGTAAGTTTTATCTCAAAGCCAGTCGAAAAGCTTTTTTCGAAATCTTTTTAGAGGCAATGATTTGAAACTATCAGGTATTTGATTATATACACGAATGGACATGCAATATACATTATTTTTATAGATATTAAGTCTTTGGCAAGGCAGATGCACCTTTTCACTATATCTAAAATGTGAATTCACTAACACTTCAGCATTTGTTTAAAATAATGTTGGTGTTTTTTTACAAATACACATACTGCCAAAATATATAAACAAGGTAAAGGTAAAATGTTAAGTGACTTAAAAAGTTGGTTTGCATGAATGTGTCTGATTAACATTACATAATATCGCTCTTATACACTTCTTTTGAACTCTAAAGATTCTAATGAAGTCTATAGAAATTTCCCCAACAGGGATGCCATATTGCAAAACAGAGGAAACATATCTATGATAAGCTAATAGAGACGCTTTTAAGCCAGCCACTTCTCTAATTCTTCTCAAAACATAAAAAAACCTATCAATTCTATTACAAAGAGACTTAATATGCGTTTTCCAGTTACAAAATTTATCAATTTTTATTCCTAGGAAATTTGTGAAGCCTGCACTTTCTATATTTGTATTATTTAAAACTACGTTAACTTTCTTATTCTCTTTATAATGCGCTTGAAATTTAACTAATTTCGTTTTCGATAGGTTTTTTTTAAAGTTATTATCACTAAGCCATGATGAAACTTTAGTCAAAGTTTATTTACCTCTAATGCCATATTTTTCAAGTTTAATTAATAATTTTTTTGTGAACAAAATAAAATGCTTTACTCATATCTAAAAACACAGAGAGTGGATACCTTTTATTATTAAGACAGTCAGTAACTTTTGTTGCCAAATCAAAACATGCATGTGGTGTAGCCTTCCCTAAATCCATATTGATTACTCTTTAGTATGTTGAAATCAAGTAAGTATCTGTAAAGTTTTTCATACATATTTTTTTCAAATATTTTTGAAATAACTGGAATTAAATTTATAGGTCTATAGTAACTAGCAAAGAGGTTTTGATATAATAGTTGCAACATTTTTCAAAATATCTGTGCTTATATCGTCATACCCTGTGGCCTTTGTGTTTTTCAAAGAATGTATGACCTTAATTATATCATGCTCATCCACTGGTGTTAAAAAACATAGATTTAATGTAATTGGAAAAGTACTTTGAAATATGACATGTGGAGCTGTCCTGGTTGTAAGAAGAACATTTAGTCTGATTTATAAAGAACTCATTAAAGTGGTCACAAACGAGTTGAGAAACGTTACATTATTTATTTTAATTTGCTCTATTTCTATTTTGACACGCACTTTTGATTATATCCCATGAAGCTTTGAATTAATTAGTTGATTTTTCAATATATTTCATTTAGTCCTGTTGTTAGATTCAATTAAACATTTAGACAATTTTTTTATAACGAATACAAGTATTCTTAAAGCCCTGTTTGTTACAATGAGAATACCGATACTTTAAATACAACACTGACGTTTCACTTTACAACATTTTAAAAGACCTTTAGAAAGCCATTTATTTTTGATTGACTTATTTGAGACTTTTATTCTAACTTGTGGAAAACATAATTCAAAGAATAAAATTAAGATGTCATGAAATTCAGTAAAAGCTTTTTCACAATTCTGATTATTAAGAATCTCACTAAAACTTAATGATGACAGACATTCACAAAACTTTTTAATATTTTCTTGCCCAAAGAGGCGCTTTGTTTCAAATCAAAAATCACGCCTTAGCCTACAATGTGAAACTCTTTATCGCTATATTCACTTCTTGCTCTTCGTATATTTGTTTCTTTAACATTGAACGCCTGTCAGTTCCATTTAGCACTGTTTCACTGCGAGGTCTTGGGATCGTTTTTACATGCGGCCACGGTCAGTGGTTGACCCCAGTTACAAGAGACAAGCTCACCCATTGTGTTTTTGTAATAAATTTATGGTAAATAATGATTTAGTTTTTCGTATTTTTTAAGACCCGAAGCAAGAACACAACAGGAAAGTTCTCAGACCGTACTCTCAAACTCATGGGCGAATGGGATGAAATGCGGTTGCAGTCTTCAGTTGACACCCAAAAGTACAGGGAGCTAAACAGACAAGTCTCCAAGGCGTTGCGAACAGTGCGCACCTATAAGGCGTAAAGTATCTTCAAGCCCATATAACCAAAGGGGTAGGCAGAGGCTCAACCAGGGCACCCACGACTAGCCAAAGACACTAAGTTCCACAATGTGATATGTAGCAAGCCTATCGCAAACCGAGCACATATCCAATCCCGAGCAACATTTTGTTAATAGAAAATTAGAAACCAATTTTTTTTTGTTGTCTATTTGTAATCTAATTTTAATTTTTGGATTCGAACCCGGGACCTCATGCAGTCAAGTCCAACAACTGAACCGCTATACCACAGAGGTGACACGGCTCGTATTAAAGAGGCTATCGAGCGTAACAAAAAATCCAAGGTGTTTGCTAGTGATGTCTGTTGGCCACACCCGATTGATAAAACTGAAGACCAAAAATAGCACCGTCACTTCATCTAAGGCAGAGATTTTGAGAGAGGTCGAGTAGTTCTATGGACACCTGTACAATTCAACACTACCCGTTGTCAGTTTGGCTAAAGACCCTAGAGCCAAACTCACCAAACATTACACCGAAGAAATCCCGGGCGTCAGCCTGTACGAGATTCGGATGGCCCTGAAACAGTTGAAGAACAATTAATCGCCGGGGGACGATGAAATTACTACTGTGCTACTGAGAGTGGGTGGAATGCCAGTACTTAAGGTCCTTCAGAAGCTATTTAATTCCGTTTTCCTCAGACTAGACCAGAAGTACGGTGGTTCTGTTTTTCAAGAAAGGTGACAAAACCTTATTGAAAAATTATAAAACTATCTCCCTTCTGAGCCACGTCTAAAATTGTTTTCAAGGGTTGTCACAAACCAAATATCACGCAGCTTGGATTATTTCCAACTTCTCGAACAAGCCTGGTTCCGTAAAGGCTTTAGCACAATAGATCACATTCACACGCTGCGCCAGTTTATACAGAAGACTGAGGATTATAATCGGCCATTATGTCTAGCATTTGTGGACTACGAGAAAACCTTCAATTCGGTTAAGTCATTGGCCGTGCTTCAGTCATTACAGCGATGCCGCATCGATTATCGATGCAGGATCAGAGCTCGAAACCGATCTAGTTGCAGAAAGATGTGAGACAGGGAGACATTAATTCTCCAAAACTGCTGCACTGGAAGATTTCTTCAAGCTTTTGGACTGGAAAAGACTCGGCACTAACGGCGAGTACATTACTCACCTTCGATTCGCAGATGATATTGTGGTCATGGCGGAATCGCTGGAAGACTTGAGCAAAATGCTCGATGACATCGATAGAGTTTCGTAACAGGTAGGTCTTAGGATGAATTTGGACAAGACGAAAGTCGTGTTCAATATTCATGTTGCAACTGTACCAGTTCACGTTGGGAACTCAAATCTTGAAGTTGTTGATCAGTATGTGTACCTAGGTCAAACTGTTCAGTCAGGTAAATCCAACTTCAAGAAAGAGTTCGATCGCCGAACGCAACTCGGATGGGCAGCGTTCGGGAAGTTAAAGAGTACCTTCTTGTCCAAGTTACCGTAGAGCCTAAAGTCGAAAGTCTTCGACCAGTGTGTGTTACCGGTATTGACATATGGAACTGAGACTTGCCCGTTAAATATGGGTCTCTTAAATAAGCTCAGAGTTGCTCAGTGTGCAATGGAGAGAGTTATGCTTGGTGTTTCTCAACGAGATATGATCCGTAATTCGGTGATCCGCAAGAGAACGAGATTAACCGACGTAGTCCAGGGAGTCACCAAGCTAAAGTGGCATTGGGCAGGCCACATTGCTCGCAGAACCGATAAACGTTGGCGAAGAAAGGTTCTCGAGTGGCAGCCCCGCACTAGAGGACGTAGTGTTGGACGACCTCGCACCGGCAAGCAGCTGGTGATGGTGACTTGTGACGCTCTTTGGGGGAGGCCTATGTCCAGCTGCAGTAGAAGTGCTCCGGCTAATGATGATTATAATGACGAGATATTAAATTTAAAAGCACAAAACCCAAACACACACAAGTAATGATTAAACATGGCGTGATTAAAATATATGTTTTTCTAATTATTTTCTTTATTATAATGGAATGCACATAGGTTGGTATGTTTGAGGTTTTGTACTATAAAATTTAATATCTACAGATTTCAACTCTCTGCATTGTCAGAATGCACATTAGAGTAGAGAACCGAGGAGCACTTTTATGATTTTGCGCTTGTTAGTTAACTACCACGTTGTATTAGGTTTTTTTTTATATTATAGGAAGGCAAACAAGCAGACGGATTTCGTGATGATAAGAAAGTCACGCCGCCTAGAGACACCAAAGATGATAATGGTGCTTTGCCAACCTGAGGTCAGGATGTTAGGACTCGAACAAAAGTAAGTTTACCGGCTACCTTACCCTCCGAATCGGAACACGTCATGACGTTATGGCGGCAGGAATAGGTAAGGCGGTGGTACCAATCCGGGCGAGTCGCTGCGAAACTCTACCATCTAGTAAAGTAAAAAAACCATATACTTATACAAACAAATTTATCTTTCTATGTATTTTAGTTATTTTTATAAAATACGATACGATCTTACAAGATTCAATGATATCAATTCAATGCCTTACGATTTAGATCGTGAATCGATTTACAGGATTACGATTCATAAGATCTGTTCAAAGCAAAAGATTGGGCATCCCTACGCTGAAGTGGCAATGGGCAGGCCACATTGCTCGCAGAACCAAACTATCTCGTTGGCTAGTGGGTAAAAATCCCCTAGCGACGAATAGGAGAACTAGCTAGTATTCATATATCTTTAACTGTTTCCGATTTTTCTAATTATTCTCGTAGTAGACGCGAAAGTCATTCACTAGCGGGGCTCTGATACGTCATATTCCTGCCCGAAGTTAATTAGAAACAGTGTAGTAGTTTTACAGTGTAATATACCCGACAACTCGGTGAGTATTTATTTATTCCCTATGCAATAGCTAATCGAATATTTCTTTACAGCTATAAACGTGTAATTCGAAGCCAAGCAAACAAAGATTAAGCTTGTCGCTATGTTTGTATTTCAGTTATTATTTATGATCACATGCTAAGTTTGTTCTTTTTACCCATTGAGAGATATTAAGGTTATTGGTGTACATATATTGACCGATGTTGCTAACCGCCTGCTTGCCGACACCAAATATAGCTATTAGACCAAAGATAGCAAGAAATCATGTAATGTCAGCTACGATGGTAGCCGATTGTGGTAATCGCATGGCCGCGACATGTCCAGTGGGAGAACCTATAACCTCCTGCCCTAGCATCGTCGTCCGTCTGGCGACAGTGTCTTAGCGAAGTTGCCATAGCTTCCAGGGTCCACGGTACCGACCGGAAGTCGACCGACCACTGCACAAGGGCCAGACAAGCATCCAGAGTTTGAGTCCCGGACGCAGCCCATTCAGCGCCGGTAGCAGTCCAGCTCCTGCGGACCAAGGCCCAAGGAGGCCTTTCACAAAAACAGGGCAGTGATATTTTATACAGGACTCCTCTCTCCACATCTATATAATATCACACTGCATAAGCCCGTACCCACGCCATATCACTCAGGGGAAATTACCAAACCGCCCTGAGTGGACCTGAGATTGATAACAAGAATTCTTCCAGGTCAGAAATTAGTAGTAATAATATTATTAATGGTATTATATTATAATCTACGAGTATTAGTATTATCCATTGTATTACCGAATAATATATTTTTGCCAATCCTTTGATTTTCTTTTTTTTTCATTATATTGTAATATTTAAATTAATTGTCTCCTATCTCCCGTTCAACCTGGTCTCATGCTGTAAGGGCTGACGGGAGCAGGTGACAACCGTCGGAGAAGAAAGATTCGCCAGTGGTGTCCCCACACCGGAGGACGTAGCATTGGACGACCTTCCACCCAGTGGACTGATGATCTAGTCAAAGTCACGGGGAGTCGCTGGATACAAGCGGCTGGTGACCGTGACTTGTGGCGCTCTTTAGGGGAGGCCTGCATCCAGCAGTGGATGTCCTTCGGCTGATGATGATGATGATAAATGATTTCGTTTGTAAAGTCTTCGGTACATAGGACAGTGAGCGTAGTTAATATTGCTTAACGCTCCATGCATTTTCGCATTATTTTTTTGTTAAGTCAATGCAAATGCTCTACGCATTTTGCATGAAATGGGTGTGATGCTGTGGTTCTGAGCGGTCATGTACGCCGTCGTCCACAGAGGTTCTAAAGGTAGACTGAGGTCTAGGACTTATGTTTATGGCCGTGGTCCTCAGATGGTCTGGAATATGATAGAGTAGGAAAGGAAGAAGGTACATGGGTTCGTATAGTATTTTTTTTTAATTTGACATAGCCATTTTTTTCTTTATACTTAAAATTTTCATAGTCAGCTCACTGGCCGATAATTATTTAATGGTTTAATATTAAAAATTACATAGGCAACATAATTTTTCTTTTCGTACTAAAAAATTTACGTAGCCAATTTAGAGGCTGATATATGAGTAGGTAATAAGTTTTATGTTTACTTTGTATTGGAATAAACATTAATGGCTTCATTAATGACTGAAAATAAAATAATTAGATAGAACTAACTAGTTAATTTTGGGCATTCTCTGAAGCTAATTGGCTGCCTCGTCTGTAAAATTGTTCGATATTTTATTCGTCAATTGGTATGCCCTTCCGTCTGAATACGTCAACGTGATTTCCTGATCGCCTGGCTGCGGTGCTCGACGTAGCTGATCGTGAGCTACCTTACGTGGACGCCCTCTGCTAATCACCCGTTTTACCGTGTAACGGTATTTTTTAAAATTTATTTCATCAGGTTCACTAAATTTTAAATCTAAGAATGTTTGATTACGTGGATTGTTCTTTATAAGAACATAGTCTCCTTTCAGTAACCGACATAACTTAGCCTTATTTTTATCAAAGCGCTCCATATCATATTAGAAAATCAAACGAACTTACCTGTAAGTGAAGTTCGATGTCTATTAAACGAAGTGATTCGCCCTTCGAGATTACGTTTATTTACTAGCAGCACACGACCCATGTGCTGGCCTCGTACACACTTTGAGAGTAACCCTATATAGATAAAAAATAGTTTCACTTTATATACATACTTCTTTTAATACTGCGGGTACCCTCATACACGTGTTGACAACCTAGGTCCATCGTAGGCTATTTCGTACCTAGGGAAGTTTTTAATGAAACGGGATTTGGGAGGGTTGTAATCTCTCGGGCGAATCACTTCGTTTAATAGTCATCGAACTTCACTTACAGGTAATCGTTCGATTTTCTATTAAACTGCGTGATTCGCCCTTCGAGATTACATTTATTTACTAGCAGATGTTTAGAGATTCACGAAATAGCTCCTCTAATAAAGAACAACGTTATTACTGTTACATATAGATTTTATATAAATAGAGGGAAAAAATGTATATACTGTAATAATGGTACAATCAAATATTTTCAAGAAAATATGACAGTAATTAATCGTTATAAGTAAGCTACATATAGAAAGGGCGAATGAATCGGATGTATCTGCAACTACCTCTCTGTTTTAGAATTTTTTGGAAGTTTGAGAACTGCCTGTCCAGTCTGCAGTTCGCTTCATAATATCTATACTAACACCAAGTTTTTGGCAGCAGAAGTAGCTGCATGTCTTGTGCTGTAGGCACTAAAAACCGATGTGTCGACTCCACTTTCTGTCAGGGTGGTCTTTATTCAACGACACAGAGTTAGAGGACTCACAGGCTCAAAGGTTTTTGAAGTGAAAACTTCTTTAGGCGCGTTGAGCGTTTTGGTAGAGGGTAAAATCCTCGGTTCGCGTCACCGACATGCTAATGATAATAGTATATCTATAGCTATGGAGAGCCGGACTAGCGCACGCGCAGTAGCCTGTGTACAAGTATTCACTAATACATCGACTATTTCTGACTGACAAGATAATTGTATATTAATTATTTTTTCAACCACTTTGTATTTATATTTTGTTCATAATTTGTTTAACCCATCATATGTAACTAATAAATAAAACATAAAAAAAATCATATAATTTTTGCATATAGTTTTAATTACTCTCAACTTAATAGTTCCGTTTTCACTTCTATCGGTAGTCCCACGACTGCCACTGTTTTTTTTTGTAACTTACAAAGAGTATGAAGTTCGAAAATCATTGCGCTGCCGATACATTCAAGTAATATTTTAAAGTCCTGACCGGGCAAATATAAGATGTATCATTACAATAAGGTATTAATTTAAAAATAGGATGTGTTCCATTTTATCCCTGATATTTTTGATCCAAATTCTGATCCAAAATGCTTATAACATATTTGTTCACGCCAACCTTTCTGATGTTTTTTAATTTAATTAAAGACAATATTTGAACACGGTGTGCCGTGATCAAGACTAATAATGTACCTACTTAGATTTTTACTTAACAGTTTAAAACTTAACTTGCGGTTATGATAATCCCCATAAATAATTCAATACTATAGAAGGATCTGAAGTTATGTTGTATTTTAGGGGTGGAGTATGTAGCTTGTATACCCCTTTCATTTTTTTTTGTTTTTACATCGTTTACCGTGTTTGTTTCTAGTATAAGAGCCTATGCTAATTTAGCCGAAATAATTGTACCGTATTTATTACCTCGATTAAAAATTATTGCTAAAAATTTCAGTGCCTCATCTACAGACCCTGTGAAAGTATTTAAGTTATTTTCTTGACAAAATTTATACCATTTCCTTAACGATGACATATATTGTCTTATGGTCTACTAGATACATCAAAATGACGTCCGTAGCCTTGGGTAGTGTTCCGCGGCTCACGAATGCAGAATTTTAAAACATTTTAAAAGACCTTTAGAAAGCCATTTATTCTTGATTGGCTTATTTGAAACTTTCATTCTAACTTTGGAAAATATAATTCAAAGAATAAAATTAAGATGTCATGAAATTCTTAAAAAGCTTTTTCACGGTTTTGATTACTAAGAATCTCACTAAAACCTAATGGTGACAAATAATCACACAACTTTTTTATATTTTCTTGCCCAAAGAGACGATTTGTTTCAAACCTAAACGCCGCCTCAGCCTACAATGTGAAACTGGCTTAATATCTACTAACATACTTTGTGCAGTTTCATGGACAGAGTTTGAGTTTGAAACATGTGTTTTTCCTAGTAAATTCGAGAATGTGATGACAAAAATTATTTTTCTTTATAGTACTTGTTAAATGTGTGTGTGTATTGGTAACTACATTCCAATTTCCATATAAAATTGTCTTCTTCTTTGAATTTTTTATAACCTTTTCCAGTAATAATTCTAAATCATTAAGAAAAATGTCAGCATTAGAACTAGGTGTGCGATATACACATAACACTATCAAATTATAAGTAAGTATTTCAACTGCACAACATTCAAATGAGTAAGTTAGGTATGTATATTTGTAAGTTATTTTTGAAGTGAATATCATTACTGACTACTACACAGGTGCCTCCACGACACTGGTTACTACGACAGAAATGATACTGGCTACTACGACACTATACGACACAGCCATATAATATCCGTCAAGTTTAAAATTTTTTTCACAACCTTGTTTTCAAAAACGTTTCAGAAAGACAGATAACATCTATTTTTTAAAAAATCTCTGAGTTTCCAAACGGTGGCTTGAAAATAATCACGCTTATTTAACGCACCAGCAATATTTTGATGTAGCAATTTAAAATTGTTCTCGAAAAAACTGTTTATTATTAATTATGCTTTCAAAATTATTAACCGTTTTCAGTTTAAAATAATATGGTATAGTCCCGTTTTTGCGCCTAGGGACATAATCTTGTTGTAGTTTCTGTTCATATTTTTTTGAAATAGTTTCTTTTTGTAGACAAAAGTAATATGGTATAGTCTCTTCCATAATAGTGTTAGATGCTTGATTTTTATTAGTTGTCATTATTCTAAATTTCTTTAAGTTTTGTTTGTAATCTGTAAATGTCATTTTTGGCTTATCTAATGTTTTACTTAAATTATGTTTATAATTATTAAGATTCCCAGTGTTAATGCTTGAAAAGGACAAATACTTACTTTTGTGATCCTGATAGTTTAACCCAGTTTTCAAGTTATTATACAAACATCAATGTAAATTTTTGTGTGAAATGTTTAAATATTGCAATAGGTAACTATCTATATCAATGAAAGTACAGTTACTATAATTTTTAACTTATAATTTGAAAGTTCTACATTTAAATATTTATTAGTCTGAACTTTTACCAAATACACTTGTTTACGCTTTTCAGCTTTTCAGCTTAAACGTTAGAGAAAACTGAATAGGGGCCACAATCATTAGTGCCCACTGCTATAATGGCATAATCCTTGTTACATAAACTAGAAAAGTCTTGAAAACTATGCACAATTTCTGATAAATTGGCATTGGGCTTAACCGTTGATACAACAGAGTATTTTTCTCCTGATAACATTTTGTTAGATAATCCACATACTCTCTGGTCACATAAAATCAAAATCCGTTCTCTTGCTTTTTGACATTGTTTTATTTTGTTTTCCGGATTGGTGTTTACCAGATTCCGGATTGGTTCTTGACCAAAGTGAAGAGCAATTTCCTTTTGAGATGAAATTTTTTCTTGAGTAAGTAAACTGATACATGAGCTGTCAAGAATACTATTACGTTTTTTACAGACTCTAACAACTTATTTTTTGGAGTCGAACCCTAGTTTTCTTACATGAAGTTGCATTTGTCGGAGGTGTACCTACTTGTACCTACTTGCTTTAAAATTGTAACAGTTTTGCTCTGTTCTTCATTGACCTTACGGAGGCAGCTATTTTCCAAAATCAAATTCTCAACGGTTAGCACTTTTCAGTTGACATTTTAATAAACTTTTCTCCTCTTGTAATTCTTTAGTCTGGCTTTTGCTTAACGTTGATAAAGCCGGTAAATTTCGTACTAAAAAAAGTATATTCACGCCCATACCCCGAGGTGGTAGGCAGAGGCTAAACCAGCTCACCCACGACTAGCCGATGACACTAAGTCCCACAATTTAATAGGTGGCAAGCCTATCATCGCCACTTCAATCCCGAGCATTTTTTTTACTAGAAAATTGTAAAAACCCAATTTTATTTTTTGTTGCCCGTACCGGGATTCGAACCCGGGACCTCAAGCAGTTAAGTCCAACACCTGAAACGGTAGACCACAGAGGCGATTAGTACTTCGTACTAAATACTCTGAATTAGACGTTTTGTGCTGTTGACACAGCACAGTTTCTCTTTCTCAACCTGACATTATTGAAGTTGATTTTTCTAAAGTCGACACTTTCAAAGACAGGATTCATTTTCTGTAATAGTATTTAAGTTGAACAGAAGTTATAAATCTTTTCGTATTATACTAGTACGTTACAGTGACAATGTTAACTTCTAATTTTTCTCTTAGAACACTCTTGGGCCTAGGTTATAAAACTCACTTTTTTAAACAAATACAGTTTTTACTTCGGCAGAATTGTGCCAGAGAAAAATTCCATACGAAGCGATGCTATGAAAATATGTGATGGTAAAGTATTCAATACTAGTGGTGTCAATATCATTTCTCTGTCTCATTTTCTTTTAATCGTATGCTGCCGTGATAAGTCTATTTGCAAACTTTGTAATGTGCGAGCCCCATCTTAATTTCTTATCATGGTGGTTCCTACAAACGTGGTGGAAGAAAGGTACTCGAGTGGACTCATGGCGGCCGGCGGTCAAAGTCGCGGGGAGTCGCTTCATCCAAGCGGCTGGTGACCGTGATTCGTCAGCAGTGGACGTCCTCCGGATGAAGATGGTGATGTGGTGGATTCTACTACGTCCAACTTGTTCCGATTGAGTTGTACATTGGCATCAACCTGGTTTAAATTAGGCATTTTGGTGCTCTGGTTGTCAAAAAGCCGCACCCAATTTTGCGAGTACGATTTGGAAGTAAGTAACAAGTAGGATTGTTTCTCAAGCTTGAACTGAATTATATATTATAATCGTGATCTGATCGGAGGTTGAATTGTGGGAACGCTTGCTAGGCTTGTTACATTTAAGCTACTGAGGATCAAGTCCTGTGGCGTAATGTTTAATTCCTTTTTTTACATTAGAACATTCGTCGGCTTGAAACAAAAGGGTACAGGTTCAAATTTTGTATCGGGCGATATGTCTGTCTATAAAATTTGAAATAATTTAACCAAAGCACAGCATGTAAATTAAAAGTGTTTTTCCTATTTTCCCTGCAATTTTCCAAGTTTTATTTTCTTAAGTATGTTCTTCTGGCAATAAACAACATGAAAAAAAGAATTAGCAAAATTGGTCCACCCTCATCCATTCAGGCTTGATGCGATGACCACGGGAAATGGGGATTCATTTTATGTGTATAAATAAAGAAAAATGGATGTTATGTATAGGCAGGATTTTTATTTCGGTACATTTTAAAATATATGTAACTGAAGTTAAAGATTAACCATATCCCCCTTAAATGATCAGTCTAGGTCTCTTACTTCCCTCTCTAGGCCTTCAGCGACCATAAGTTGCTGTTTTCGTCCTCTTTTGCATAGACTGAGTGACAAAATAACTGTAGCTTGTTAAGCTTTCTAGGTTAACTCTCATTGACGCAATAACTTTTATTTTAAAGGTGAAAACTTCACTAGTGCAATCTTTATTCAACAAATATTGTTGAATAAAGATCGAATAAAGACAAAACCGCTAGATTATTGTAATAAGTTGGTGCCAAGTGAAGACTAAGGAATGTGTTGGAAAATCTAGAAGAATCGTATCACTGGGTATTCGATACACTCTGCCCACTACTGGACTTAAGGATAGGGCGTGAAGATAGGTATGTACATAATATGTAAAAACAATGAGCCACTTTTAGGCTTACAATTATTGCACTTTTCACGCTTTCTTGTCATATCTCCTCTTTTTCCAAGTCCTTTAAAGGTAACCTAAATAATAATAAAATAATATGCAAGCAAGTAAAAAATAAATAAAATTATTTATTTAAAAAATATTGAATTTTGACTGTTCCGCAGAATTCATTTAGCTTGTGTTCTAGACCAGTTCAATGTGCAACCGCAACCGACTTTATTGCTAATTAATCATAAATTTTCTAAAAATTAAACTATTATATATTTACAAATTAAATATCTATATGTTCCTATTACATCTTTGATATTGAGCAGCTAAAAATTGACTAGAATGATTGGGAATGATTGTAAGTATCGGCGACGGTGGAGCGTCGGCTAGGGCAGGAATGGGTCGCGGTCGCGCGGCGCACCCTCGATACTCAGGTACGAGGTCTGCGTGGACCCCGACTCCGGCGCCCAGGTCAGCCAGCGCGACTGCCGACACACATTCACACACTCAGCATCAAACATCTTTAAAGTTGCAACAATTAGGGTGCCTTCGACACATTTTTATGCTATAAGGTTTGCTTGCTTACCTACTTACGGCCAATGTTAATAATGTTTCTCTAAAGATGGATTTCCAGCAATCTAGATAGCTGCGTATCCGCCGGCCTATCCTATACGTAATTCCCATACTTATCCTGTCCACAGATATGTTATTGGCAAGCGATAACATAAAAATGGATCAAAATATCAATTTTGGACAGCGAGTTTTGGATTAGGATTGATTATTAATATTGGCCGTTAGTTAACAGAAGCGAGAGATCGCTGTTAGAAAATGAACGACAGTAAGATAAATGAGGTCGTAATAAGAATGCTATGGAAAATCTTTGGTGTTATGTTGGTCGAATGCCCCCGCAACAGTAAAAGAGGAGAGAGTATTAAGAAATTGCTTGTGTAAAATAAAAAAGGACATGCCATGTGGAAAGAATGTCAGTTGAAAGATTTACAAAACAGATACGCAATGCCAATGTAGCTGGGTGTAGGTACTAAGGAGATCTAGGTTGTCATTCCAAGATCTCTCAACTTGGGTTGTATCTGAGAGTGGTGTGGAGTTTCTCCGAAACTGACGTGTTTGTATGAATATGGGAGAATTCAGATCCCCGTGTTGGTTCGAGTTATCTATGTAACATTAGTACCCGGGTCACTGCCATGCAAATCGTAAAATTCGAGCATATCTTAAACGTGTCATACCTACCAGACCGCTGGTGGTAAAGTGCTGTGAAGAAATTTTGGCGAACAAGGGACTTGGCGTGAAAATATCAGAAAAGCAATTATTATGTAATATAAATAATAAAATTTAATTGTATATGTTCTGAGACATGTTTATGTTTTTCCCCGTGTTATTCTGGCTTCCTTTGCAGAATAGACCAACTGCCTTCCTACCAGACAGCTCGTAAAAGACGAGCATAGGCTTATCGTCGCTAACGCCGTGACATCTG
>NJDD01001479.1:315313-326708 GCA_002245505.1 Calephelis nemesis | reverse complement strand
ATTAGCGCTGCGAGCGCCTCGCCCACCCTCAGTGCGTTGCCTGTGGCAAACTATCATTTTACTAACCTTGGACATCTTTTTTACGGTAATCATTAAACCAAATATAATCGTGGTACCAACTGATTCTGGCGAGTCCTACAGATCCGATCCTACTATCATCCAGCTACGGTTCCGGTATCACTGACAATAACCTACAACTTACTTTATCTGCCTGACACATAAATAACTTGTTATATACGAAGATACAAGGTAACACTTTTCTGAAAATATGCCGTTAAGGGTGAGGACACCAACTTGCATAGAAAAAGTGTGTTGACCCCATGTTTGTTGTTGGTTACTAACTAGAATAAATAAAGACATATATTTGTAAAGATGGTGTAGCGACGGCATTCGCCATTAGCGTGTACCTGCGGCGAGCAGCGCCGTAGCCTGTGGAGCGGTCGGGGGCGGCAGTGCGGTGTAGGCGAGGTGTGGCAGCGCGTGGGCGGGCGCGAGCCGAGCGGTGTCGGCGAAGGCGGCCGCGCACGCCGGTCCCGCCACCGCTGCCAGCGCCTCGAATTCGTCCGCACTCAGTGCGTCCACCACGTACTGGTACGCGCGTTCCGCAGAGCACCGTGAATCGAACGTCTCCACCTAATAAGCGTCACTTGAAATTAGCGCGAAATATCTTTTAGTACGAGTAAACTGTCTACCTTTCTACATTTAGATGCATATGTGTGATGTGAGAGATGTGTAAAGGCGTCACGGTGGTTTGAAACTGCTATATGAGCGACTTAAGTTTTTAATATGTTACAAGATTCTATGTTCATAATGATATATCTATCGATAGCTCTTGATATATTTTTTAGGAAACCGATAATTTCCTTGAAAACTGTTTTTTTTTGTGTTTTGTTGAATAGAATAAAATAGGAAATATTAAAATTTGGCCAAATCTTGTCAGGTACATTTAAACTATCATTCATAGCTCGGCACTCCTCCACTATAATCTTTTACTATCAATGCGTACCTAATCTTGTCCGTTAAAGAATTATGGAGATTGTCAATAATTATAATCTGAATTATCAACAATTTATTCGAGCCGACAGCACATTGTTTGGAAGAGTCTATTTGCTTGTGTGCTATAAGGTGGTATTGGCATAATATTATCACCTTTACTATTATCAATATTTATTAATGTAAATACTCAAGTTTTTCTTTTTTGTAGCACATTCATGCTGATGATTTACAGCCATACAGATATGCCTTTGGCTGAACTTAACAATGTTATAAATTTATTAATTTTATGATATTGCAATATCGGTGGTCGGACCAAATCTCCAAACAGCTGGAGATGCTCATCAGCGCTGCGCTCCACCAAGCGACGGAACGCAACCGATGGAAGCAGCTGGTAGACAGGGTCAAAAGGAGTCACGATCCTCAGTAGTGAGGGAATCGACTGGAGAGAGAGAGAGAGATGATATTGGAAGGAAAACAAGCAGACGGTCTTCTTGTTGGTAAATATTTCACGCCGCCCAGAGACACCAAAGGTGATGTACGGGTTAGCACCTCACAACTTGCGAATCAGCAAAATTTGTTTCCACATTTATAAGATTATAATGAAGAAAACAGTGTCGCAATCAATCATAACGGCATAAATCGTATCGCGCTCTTATTATATGTATCATCATCAATATATCTACAAAGCTATGAAAAGCGGTTTTTATCATTGACCATATGCTACAAGTAAACAGACGTAATACAATGGTCCTTAATTCGCCGTTTTAAACTACCGTTACTACCTGCCGTATGTCATTTTAACCTCCTGATTTGAAGACAGAGGCTCTGTTTTCTATAGAAATGTGATTTTTTTAAACTGTGCACCCATTGAAGCGAACTAGTTCGTGTCAAGTTCGTGTGAGACAGTGAATCAATGCAACTTAAACAGTTCACTAAATAAATATCAAGAAATATCCTGGGCAAAGTCAATTTAATACTTACTTCAAATATAATTATTAGTTTAAGGCTTGGCCCCGACTTCAAACTTATTAGTAAATGGCGTATATAAATAAAAGGTAGTAATAATTATTAATATTAAATCTTTATTATTTTTTACTTTTTAGTTTTGAAGTCGGTTTTTATTAACTTATTTATTTTTATTTAATACTTTTTAGTTTATTGTTGATATGATTTTCTTTAATAATAACAAGCGGGAAATTTGTCTGATACCAAACATTCAAGAAAAGGAGACAATACTCCAGCTGTCAACGCTGTGATCACTACGTAAAACTAAATGAAATTTGAACTAAATTTTCCTCTTTTATAATTATGGTTAGTATTTTCTCTATAACTGTTGTCGCAATTGGCCATTGACCTCTAAGTATATGAACATGAAATACCTACGATACGATAATAGCTTGCTATTGGCTACTAAATATGGCTGCCTTTCTAACATTATGAGGCTGTCCAGAAAAAGTAGAGTATCGATATCGATGCATGATCTATTAGTGACGATTGATAGTCAAGTTATTGTCTGTTCACTAGGAAATGTCCAGATTCTACTCGAGAAAGGATAATGTTTTGCTATTGTTTATTGAATTGCCTGTAGTAAAAACAATTTGCCGCCGACTAAGTGCATCTGCAATACTCGGAACAACTGACCTTGATCCTTTTTATATGCATTTTCTACCGGTGTGCGCTTCAACAAAAGTTAAAAAAGTTTCAGTAATATTTGTTAAGATTATGATTAAGTCGGGCGTAAGCAATCAACGCTTTTTTAGTACAGTAAATGACGTTTTATTAAAAAAAAGTGTAATGTTAAAATGTTCAAACCGTGGAAAAGCGAATCGGCTGGTGACATGAATTAAACCTCAGATTTATTTAACAAACATTTATATGTCAATTCAAAAATTATTATTTTTAATGAGTAATAAAGCCTGTGTAAAGAAATGGGTTCTGAAGGTGCTTTAAGAAAAACCTCTGAGCTTACTGATGTTCGCTACAACAACAAGTATCAACACTGCTGGATTGCTCTAACTCTTAAATGGTCTCATAACAACTATTGTTAGTTTTTCATTCAGATATGCCCATACCCTTTTCTCAAGTGGAATTTGGACATTTCCTAGTGAACAGCCTATACCTTTAGTTAGTTAACCTGGCCCTGGTAACGCACAACTACCGCATGCTCCGCACTGACGAGAAGATCCTGGAGTTGGAAGAGAATTGGACAAGTTACGCTGGGATCCTAGAGTCGGGTAAACTTGTTCTACTACCGGGAAGGTGACGCTCTGTCCCAGGGCGGTGTCAGGTTTATCGTCCGGAGGTTACTCATCAACAACGTGGAGTCGATCGGTTGTGTTGATAAGGATGGCGTACCTAAAACTCAGAATTACCAAACGGTATTCGGTGAAGGTCATACAGGTATACGCCCCGACTTCGGCGCATTCTGACGATGAGGTGGTGGCGATGTACTAGGACATCTCGAAGGCCATCCATACGCGGTGGTGATGGGCGACTTCAACGCAAAGCTGGGTATCAGAGAGGGTGATGAGCTGAAAGTGACATTACAGCGAAGACATCCCGGACTTCAGCCTGTACGAAATTCGGATGGCCCTAAAACAACTGAAGAACAACAAGGCGCCGGGTGATGACGGAATTATTGTTGAGCAAATGAGAGCTTGTGAAATGCCAGTACTTAAGGTCCTCTAGAAGCTGTTTAAATCCGTCATCCTCGAAGGTATGGTTCCAGAAGCGTGGACCAGATGTGTTGGTTATCTTTTTCAAGAATGGTGACAAAACCGTATTGAAAAATTGTAGACCCATCTCACGTCTGAGACACGTTTACAAGTTGTTTTCAAGGGTCATCACTAACCGGATATCACGCAGGTTGGACGATTTCCAACCTCCCGAACAAGCCGGGTTCCGTAAAGGCTTTAGCACCGTAGACCACATTTACACCCTGCGCCAGATTATACAGAAATCCGAAGAGTATAATCGGCCATTATGTCTAGCGTTTGTGGACTACGAGAAAGCCTTCGATTCGGTTGAGACATGGGCGGTGCTTCATTCATTACAGCGATGCCGCATCGACTATCGATACATCGAAGTGATGAGGTGTTTGTACGAAAAAGCCACTACGTCGTTTCAATTACAGGATCAGAGCTCGAAACCGATCAAGTTACAGAAAGGTGTGAGACAGGGGACGTTATTTTTCCGAAACTGTTCACTGCTGCACTGGAAGATGTCTTCAAGCTTCTGGACTGGAAAAGAGTCGGCATCAATGTCAACGGCGAATACATCACTCACCTTCGATTTGCAGATGATGTTGTGGTCACAGGGGAATCGCTGGAAGACTTGAGCAAGATGCTCGGTGACCTCGATAGAGTTTCCCAAAAGGTGGGTCTTAAGATGAACTTGAACAAGACGAAAGTCATGTTCAACGTTTATGTTGCACCTATGCCAGTTCACGCTGGGAACTCAATTCTTGAAGTTGTTGATCAGTATGTATACCTAGGTCAAGTTATTCAGTTAGGTAAAACCAACTTCAAGAAAGAGGTCGACCGCCGAATCCAACTCGGATGGGCAGCGTTCTATAAGCTGAAGGGTATCTTCTTGTCCAAACTACCGCAGAGTCTTAAGTCGAAAGTCTTCGACCAGTGTGTGTTACCAGTGATAACATGTGGAGTTGAGACTTGGCCGTTAAATGTGAGCCTCTTAAATAAGCTCAGACTCTTTTAGCGAGCTATGGAGAGAACTATGCTTGGTGTTTCTCTGCGAGATATGATCCGGAATTCGATTCAGAGAGGTAGCAAACAGAAGTGGCAATGAGCAGGCCACATTGCTCGCAGAACCGAAAACCGTTGGGGAAGAAAAAATCTGGAGTGGCGGCCCCGCACTGGAGGACGTTGTGTTTGACAACCTCCAACCAGTCCCCAGATTCTACCAGTTTTGTTTTAATTTTTGCACAGAAAATAACATCGCTAGTTCTTGCTGCATTCATTGTAAGTATGTAAATTTGTTTTAATTCACTTACTTAATATATCCTAATCATGTTGGACTTTGGGAATCCCCAATCTTTTGCTTTCTAATATGGCTTGTTTTATTTTTCCGTGCAATTCATTGTCGTTATCTGATTAGGGTAAATTAATATTTTTTATGATAATTTCAAAAACATTCTTAAAATCTATTTTAAGATAGCTTAATTTTCTCAAAGGTAAGGGTTTGTTATTTTTGACTTCAAAATAGAAATATGCTTACGATATCTGACATCGATGATTCTACTACAGCAAAATGGAAATTGTGGTATTTTACATTCGAACATATGTGATGTATATCCGATCGATTTTGTTTATTATTTCAAAGGTTTTTTTTTTGTATATATTTCATATTTTCGGGTTGCTTTAGAGTTTAAAAAACCGTATTTAAAAATCACCAAATGCAATAGCTCTTTTCTTATTATGTAGTTGCATGGAATATTGGTCCAAGAAATTATCTAATGAAAATACCGATATCTAATGAATCAAGGCATTTTTTATTGGAGTCATCATTCTCTATAAAATTTTAAGTCTCTTATTAATCAATTTTTCAAAGATTTTAGATAGTGTAGGTAAAAACGAAATAGGCCTGTAGTTTGAAACGTTGTGCCGGTCGCCTGATTTGAAAATGGGTAAGACCACTGATCGTTTTAGGGCATTAGGAAAAATACCATGTTCAAAACAGCTGTTACATATTTTAGCTATAGGCAACGATAGCGAATCTACTGCATATTTTTAAACTTTAGTAGGTATTTTATCCCACCCAGTTGAGGAGCTATTTTTCAGAGATAGGATAGTATATTTTACTTCGTCTTCATCCGAAGGTAAAAGTACAAAGTAGTGTTGAAAATCGGTTTCACCTACCGGGGCTCTTATGATGTCGGTCTCTTTGAATTTGTTTTTATGCATTATGTCATTTGCTAATTTACTGCCAATACTTTAATACAATTGAGTGAATTACTAACAGTTGACTTTACGGTTAATAATCCAGGGTTGTAATTCTTATTTTTTTCTAAATAACATAATTTTTTAATACAGTGCCACTGTTTTTTGGATTATACCTGTTTATTACCATTTGAGATTTAAAGTACATATTTTTCAAGTTTTTTAATATTTTGTTTCATGTAATGCGATACCTTAAGTAAGTAATTTTGAGAATTACATTACTGGGTTCCTTTTTTGTTCTTTTATTTAATCTGTCTTTGTTCCGTATGCAACGTATAAGGCACCCATGGTATAAGATCTTGTCTTTAGAATTTAATGTGCTAAAAGAAGTATGTTTTCTTATTTATTCTCTGATTACTGAGATGAATTGGTCTATTTGCATTATTAGGACTCAAGTCAAACAGCAACTTATCCCAATCAATCTGACCTAATTCAGAAGTAACCGCTGCGAAATTTACTTTTTCCAACTTTTTGGAAATATTATTTCTTGTAATCTGGTCATTGTTTAGAGCAACTATTAAGCAAGAATGATATGTGATGCTGGAGTCACAGATAATAGTTTGTATTTGTGATTTTAGTCTTACATAGCAATGATCCAAACAGTTTAGTCCTCTTATAGGAATATCATGCGAAGGAAGTAGGCCGTGAGACACCAAAAGATTTAGATAATCATTTGATCTGTTATCCCTATTATTAGGTTTGATATCAATATTCATATCACCTATCACTATTATCTGCTTATAGTATTTAAGATTAGATAAAATGTTGTGTAATGAGCCAAGGAAACTGTCTATACTTGAGAACAATGGTAGTCTGTATATACAAACAAATGCTATTTATTCTTTAAGAGATGACTAGACAATTCATTTCGGAAATATCATCAGGTTCGATGACCTTAACTGCATATATATTTTTAACGTATGTAAATATGCCATCGTTTTGGTTAATATGGTGTTTGGTGGAGGGTGTCTTACTACATTTAGATAACCAGCATTCTGTGAGAACAACAATGTCTTGATTAATATCTAATCTGTTAAAAAATATTGCAAAATCGTCAAAACGTATATTTTGAACAACTACTTTTAAGGCATTTTTAGAAGTAATATGAATTTTGCATTGCTCTGGTACTTCCTCAAACTGAGCTCTTCCGACACTGACACTACGATCAATGTCAAGTGAAATATGTGAAATATTGTTAATTGTATTCATTATTCCTATTTATTAGTTTATAATGAGAAGGTTTGATATTGGAAGAGGCAAGTAATATAGTTTCAGTTATACCAGAGCAACACATTACATGAGAGTCATTTGGGTGTGAATGTAAACAACGTGTAGTTTTAATGCATGAGAATGTGAATGACGGTATAAAATTTTCTGTTACTGTGTGTTGAACAGTTATGTTACTTTTTGTTCGTAAGGTACTATACAAATCTAAATAGGGGTATCAGTTTAACACACCAAGACTATGACATTCAATTTAAGAACATTAGTTAAAAAATAATAACAATTAAGAAAAAATATAAAAAGAGAAAGATTATCAGAAACAAATAAAATGACTATTCTACTCACAAACCAATAAAAGATAGTCATATATTTGCGTCATTAATTTTGAATAGCTCTTCTGATTTAACGTATATTGCCGGAGTATTTTCCGACTTCCTTACAAAAAATTTTCCATTAGATATCCAGCAAAATTTATAGTCCTTGTTTTTTACTAGATTTCGAGCATTAAAGTGCAGTTTTTTCATTTTCGGTGACATCGATTCATTTATATAAATCATTTCTTTATTTGTCTCTATTTCAAATATATCGGTATTTAGTTTGTTGTCTCTATTTTTATTGTTATATTTTTTAAATGCGTCGAATACTAACTTTTTCTCGGCTTCATTGGAGTATTCTGCCACTATAGACTTAGTTTTGTTATTTTTGTTCCGATAAAGGTTTTTAAATTCATTTTTTACTTGAACCTCTTAAACTTTATATATGTGATTAACCATTTCTGTTAAATTTTGCGTTATCTTGAGAGGACAAGTTATTTATTTCTATGGTGGAACATCTCCCTTTCCTTTCTAAATCTTCCCCTTGATCTTCCAAAGATTTAATTTTATTAATCGCTTTTTGATGTTCAATTGTGATATTTTCTACCGTTGTTTTCATGTATTTATATAAAGACATAATGAGTTCAATATTTTTTGTAGATTTACATTCAGCTGTAGCATTTCGCTGTTTTGAGTGTTCATTTCTTCCATACTATCGGCCAATATTTTGAAATTGTCATCATGGTCTTCTTTAAATTACCCATGGCTGAGAGAAGTTTTGTCCTAAGAGTTGTGATGTCTTCTATGTCGTTAGTTTGTTTCCGTTTTCACGATGTAACATAACATCCTTGTGAGCTCAAATCTGGATTTGAAGCCGTTTTCAGGTTTTCTATGTTTGAATTTATTGTATTGGGCATTTTGTTATTAATGTTATTTTTTAGCGTATACTGCGCACAGCGACTAATCACTTCTTAACGATGTAGTTAAATGCTTTTAGACTTGTCAAAAATAGTTTTATAGAAAAATAAGTTCTATACCGATAGTTATAACATATTATTTCCTTTGGTTAGAAATGTAAAATATTCAAATTTTGTAGGAAGCGTGCACTCAGTAACGCGCTCACGACCCGACTGACCCGATATTATACTTGAATTCTTTAAAATGCTTACTTCAGTTTCCAGGTCTTCTAATTTTCTTTCTGTCTTATTATTGATCAGTTTTAAATCATCTAATTGTTATTTTAAAATAACTTATTCTGAAATAATATTTCTGATAGTGCTGCTGATGTTCTTACCTTCGTCCTTTGATTTATGTTCTCATTTAGCACCTCACAGTCATTTGTATTCTAAGTTCCATTAGTTCATTCCTAAACATGTTTTCGTCATGATCTGGTGGTTGTTTACGGTTATGACGCACCGCTACTTGCGACAACTTCATTATGTTTTGATAATTTTCGCAAGTTTGGTTGGGATCCGCCAAGTTTATAATTAGTGTCACATCTAGTTGGTGAGTGCAAAACTTTACTCATTGTATATCTGGATGACAGTGACTCCTTGATACAATGCTGAACGGTGAGGTGTCACTGTGATGCGCTCGCTAGTTCCTAAGGTCTTAAGCAATATACAGTAGGTCAACCGTAATTACCACAGTATCTGGAAAATTCGCTGAATCTCTCGTGGTTGTATTTCAACTTATTAAGGCCCACATCATACGAGTACTAACGGATTGCAAGCAACTTGAAGGGGAGTCATGGCCAATGAACACACACACACACACACACACAGTGCACCCTGCACATAGCAGAAGCCAGAGGTGTGTAGCGAAAACATCGCGAATTCATTGCGACAACAAAAAAATTAAAACTTCCATTAACAATCTCTTGTACTTTGAAAAGTCGTTTCACCCACCATCTCCTGTTTCCAAGAGATGGTACCACCATGGCGTTTATGAGAAATATTAATACTAATCATTCGATTATAAAGATGTATCGAATTTATCTCTATTATATGCATTAGTAATTACTAGTTAGAAAGAAAGAAAATTATTTATTTGCGGAATATGTGTGTAAATGAGATGTTACAAAAATATTTAAGTATATCAACATATTCTTCCATATTTTGGTGTGCAAATATTTTAACATTTACAAAAATATTATGTAATTACATGTGCTTTAACTTTTAAGCCAATTATTTATATTTACATAGTTTAATTATTTATTACCCAAACTAAATGTAATGAAAAGTTAAAGCATATGTAATTAAATCATTAAAAACTATAATTAAATTTAACCCTGTCCACCGCAACGGTGGTAGACCGTTTCCAAACCTAGCCAGACTGAAGAAGAAACAGCGAAACAAATTAGTAACAACTAACCTAAACAGATGTGCATGCGTGATTCGTGCTAATACTTGACGATCGACACGCACGTGACATCGCCACGGTAATGTAATTTTTATTTGTTTTAAATAAAAATACGAAAAGTAAATATTGCATACATTTACAATCAAAACATTAAAATAGGCAGAAGTAGTTCTAGGTATTTAATTCGTAAACAGTACCGGTTTAAACTACTTTATATACTGTATATTACCCGTGACTTTGCGATATGCACACATACCTACAGGACTATACACTAATTAAGTTACAAATGCTTATTAATTAATTTTTGTGTTAAATTTATATTTTAAGATAAATAAAACATTTTATACGACACAATTAAAATTTAATATCAGGTACGGTAAAACTAAACAAACCTTGCCCAATATTATACCTACAACAATATTATACAATTGTTTCCGTTGTTAATTTTAAGCTAATCTAACAGTTTAAATTTATGTTTTGTAGGGGCTTTCGCAAGCTTCCTACAGACTTTTGATGATGATGATTAATTATAAGAAATTAATTAAAAATTAAAAAGATTTTAAACTTGTAAATAATTATATAATTACGGACTGATATTGATTATATTTAAAACTATGATTAAATTATATTAAAATTATTGATTATTATTATAAATGATTGATGATAGCACGCGACTGATTTAATGATTTAATTAATTGATTGAAAGATTGATTGTTTGATCTATTGATTGATTGATATTGATATGATACTGAGTCCGCCTGACGCGAGAGTCTGATACGAACTAATAATAATTTTGGTAATGATGCGAGCCGCAGCTTCCAGCCGCACACTGAAATCCTGCTGAAGCTGCACCTTGCTTAAGCATATGATAAATGTACGTGCTGAGCTCGTACATGTTTATTTTAACAAAGTTTTTTACACGCTTTTTATTAGCTATATGTATGTTTCTATGTTTGTTTGTAACCGACTTCAACAAAACTCGAGAATAGCTTGACCCATTTGGTTTTTTTTTGGTTTTAAATTATTTGTGGAAGTCCAGGAAAGGTTAAACAAAGATATGAAAAAGGGAAAAACTTAGATGAAACTAGGAAAACCTTCATTTTTATTTTTCCAATACAAACTGAACAAGTGGAGCGAAGTTTATTTATTTATTTTATTTGAAACCAGAACAAGTACATGAATTATATGAGTGTCGATGACACACGCAGAAGTATAAAACATATATATAGTTAGTCTTATATAAAAATCAAGTTCTATTCGTCAGTCTCGCTAAAACTTGAGAAAAACTGGACCGCTAATTTTGAGTTATTATTTGTGGAAGCCCAGGGAAGCTTCAAAGATGAAAAAAGAAAAAACTGCGTGGAAACTAGAAAAAACAAAATTTTGTTTTTTTTTTCATACACACAGAACGGATGGAACGAAGTTCACCGGGACAGCTATAAAATTCAAAAATAATCGGATATAAAATAATATAAAAACCTTGAACCGTAGTAGAGGCGAGCCTTCCCGCTCCAAGTCAGCTTCCGCCAAAGCGGCGGCGGC
>NJDD01001479.1:291922-302330 GCA_002245505.1 Calephelis nemesis | reverse complement strand
TTCCACTTTGGAAGTGTCTCTCGCGCAATCTATTCAGTTTAGATAAAATTGATAGTAAAAATCTCAACACCTATCCATAGATACCCCACAATTATGGATTAGATGGAAAAAAATCCGAGTTTTAGTTTTAAGTATGGGGAACCCTCAGAATGACGTATTGTCATTATTCTCTTTTTATGTGATTTATTTCGTTAAATCTTAAAGCAATTTACAGAATACATCTACTTACCAAATTTCAAGAGCACGGTTAAAAAAATGTGTCATACGACTGTGACATACGGACAGACAAACAGAAAAACTTATATGCGTTCCGTTATTTGGCCTTCGGCCACAGAACCCTGTAAATAATTAATGAAATCGGACTATTTGTTAATGAACTACATGTTACATTTTGTACAAACTACATTTTGACTTTTGCCAGGGACAGCTGGTGTTGGTGTTTTGGCAGTGATGAAAAGCAAGCTGCTGTACAGATTCTTAAATCCTATTTAATAATATGTAGTAGTAATATTGTCAAAAACAACTTACAATAAGAAGTGGGATCCCATCAAAAACATTTCCATGTAAAGTGATGCCAAGAAGAGTCCATATGGCTCGCACTGTCAAAAAAAAACGGTCATGTAGAAGAAAGCTTGTGAATCTACAAGCTCTTACTTTATTTTTTAACCTGAATCAAAATATACCTGCTGTTTTGACTTAAACCTATTGCCTATCGGAACGATTAAAACATCAACTGTTTAACCATGTTTGAGAGGTTCCGAAGAGAACAAATAATCATAACTTTTATTTAAAACAGGCAATTAGTAATTAAGTTATATCACCATAATATAACATCCTTGAAATTTCCATTTAGGTTTATAAAAAGTATTTGATATCCCAAATGTTCAGTAAGGTTATGTATCTATAATATAAAAATGAATCCCTAAATGTGTTGGTAAGCGCATAACTTCCGAACGACTGGACCGATTTAGCTAACTTTTTTATTATTGTATTACTTATGATCAGGAGAAGGTTCTTACGAAAAGAAAAACCGAGAAAGTTGCAGGGAAAATGGGAAAAATAATACTTTATTATTTCTCATACTAAACGGGTGAAACGAAGTTCGCCGGGACAGCTAGTAAATAATAAAAGTATAAAATTGAAACAAAGTGTGGTCAATGTTTACTCTGGGAACTCCTTAGATCGGTGCTCTTAAACAAAACTAAAGCGAATGTCACAAAAACGGTAAGTTTTAGGAAACCGATAGACGATAGGTGAAGCACAGATTGCAATTAAAATGTTATTGTAATTATCTCCTGTTTAAAAAGTCTCTGATTGGCAAACGTGGAATTGTGTAGAAGTTTAATTTTAAAAGCTTGTTAAGTGATTTCGTTTAGAAATTGTATCACCGCCAACTTTTTCGAGTTTACGTGCGTATGCGGCTGAGGTGTGGTGTGATAGAGTTGGGATCTACTCGGTACGTAGTTCCCTGCTGAGGACGTCGTAAATTCTCTTGACGACGGCTTACAGGTCCATGAGCACGATTGCTCTGCCTGTGCTGGGAGGCTTGCTCCTATTGGACCTACATGTCACATTGCCGGGGCAAAAAGCGAAAGAGTGGCAAAAGCGCTGGGATAGGAGCGATGAAGGCCGCGACCTTTATCGCTTCTTTTCGAGCGTGGTGAGAAGGATGCTTGCAAAGTGGGTAGAGCCAGATCACATCACGTCCCAATTGGTGACAGGACACGGGTGAAAGAAAGAGAGAAAGAAAGAAAATTATTTATATGCGGAATATGTGTGTAAATAAGATGTTACAAAAATATTTAAGTATATCAACGTATTCTACCATATTTTGGTGTGCAAATATTTTAACATTTATAAAAAATATTATTTAATTAGGTACATATCCTTTAACTTTTAAGCCAATTATTTATATTTATAACTAGTTTAATTATTTATTACCAAAACATTTAATAACTATAATTAAAATTGTGTTATGTGTTTTAGACGCAGGCTCAGGGAAATGGCCTTGAGCGAATACGGGGAGTGCTTTTTTGGCGCTGACATGAAAGATGAGTATAGAGATCACGTACTGTGGGAGCGTGAAATGTATTGCGGGGGGGAGGTCTACTTCACAGAGCTTGTGAACACACCGGCTATTCGTGGGATTCGCGCAGGCATGGTTTAGGAGGCGCGGACCATTTGACGTCCAAACATTCCTGGTTAGGCGATTCGGAAGTCAGCGAACAAGGGCCGTTACTGTGGCGTCGTTTTTAACTGAGAAGGCTCAGACCGCCCCATCGTGGGGAGAAGGTCTAAGGGACAATAGGTTGAGACAAACAAGGACTTGTAGGGAGTCAAGAAGTGCACGGGAAAGAGAGCCTTAGAACAGATCCCGTGCACCTCACGCGTTTCGGCACGTAGAACCATAATGGCTTTTAAGGCCATGGGAGATGGAAGGTATTGTACAATTAGTACCAGCAGAGGATTGTAAGAATGGGCAAATTCACGCGTGTGTAATTACTGGGTCATCATCGTCTCCATCTGCAGATCGACTTACATTTTTACACATTAGTTACCTTCATTTTTAACTGAATTCCAAGATATGCAAAATGGGGTGTCTCTGATAGTCGGATTCTTCACGGTTCGCCTGATAGTATAATTTATTATCTCACAACTTTTCTTACTTAATAATCATTTGATTTATACGAAACTTTTAGTTTTTTAATTTGATATTTTATTGTCAAGCTTATATATAGGTACTAAGATACAATATAATGGTCCGAGCATAGTAACACTGCAAAAATCCGAATTTGATTGTGATAATTATGTCATCTAAGTACACAAACATTGAAAATTTTCCGGAAAGTCTTCAGTGTAGCATCATTACATTCAGATCAATTGACAATTGACCCACCTCGAAAGAATTTACGATAATAAATTGAAGCGATATTTTAAAATTTGTTCAGAAATGACGGAGAAATAAATTAACAACAAAAAAATACCAGAGTCGTACATATCATAACATTCTCTTCTTTTCAAATTCGGTTGAAATAGTATTGTAGGGCTTGAATTGCATTCAATAGGTAAAATTGAGCTTTTGCCGTCCGAGTGGCTTTAAGGATTATTCAACAACGGGGTTTTTGGAGGCTAAACTTACATTTCACATGAAACAATATACTATTTATTTGCGGATAGCTGTGTGGATGCCACCGGCGAGCTGGTCCTTTGCGGCTCCCACATAAGGGTGGCAGCGTCTGGTGGAGCGAAAGTCCGGCCAAGCCGCTGCAGGTCACCACGCACACCAACACCGAACACACCTGTCAATTATAAGAAGATAATGAAGAAAAGATCAAACACGTGCGTTGCAGATAGTTTGTGGATAACACGTTATGTTCAGAATGTCATAGTAGATCTTTAGAAAGCACAAGCAAGGTGTAGCTTACGTAAAAAACATTTAACGAAATCAAATCGTTATTTACTTTTTCATTTCATATACCTATCAAATTTCCCATTATTACCAATTTATAACGGCAATCGAGTCGCACTAAATTCCACGATCGGTTCATGAAGCGATTAAGAGTAACTGTTATTGGGACGTTTGGTCTACATAACGGCCTGGCCTGGCAAAAAGACATTTCACTATGGAATTACCTTACTGGTCGCGGCGGCGAACACGACTGCCCGTGGCCTGCAAACGTTACCGCGCGAATTGCCGCCTCGCCAGACACTTTAGCGAATTTCCCGTGGCCAGGCTGTAAAAGCGCAATCGCGGTGGCGGCAAGTTACTCGAGTGTCATCGTTTGTACGGTACCTTAAGTTTGCCTAAGAATGCCTCGGTATCGAGGCGAAAAGTACGTCGAGTGCGGTTTGGTGTTCTCTGTGGTGTGTTGTTCGACAAAGTTGGCGAAGGACGTGACAAGTGGTTTTATTTCCCGAGTTCGCACTTTGTTCGTGATCTGATCGCGATGGTGGGTGGTGGGAACCTTAGAGGTGGGGTTGTCACAAACGAAGGACGAGACAATTTCTATTGTTTCCCGATTTCTTATTTTATTTGTGGTGGTGTGCTTTGGGAACGTTAGGTAGGTTGGTCACATTCTGTGTCATTTGGGAAACTTCTCGCCACAAGAGTTACACTGCTTACGCGTAATTAGCAAAATAAAAGTTTTATCTACATCTGTTACAATGGATTGCCGCAAAGTAACGCCTAACGTAGTAGTAGCCTGTTGTTCTGTCTGGCTCTTTGGTTTATTCAACTTATCGTATCGAAAAGCTCATAATGCAGACACATAAGGTCCACTCGTTACATGCGAAATTCCAGAACGAGATTTTTGCCCAAGCAAATCCTCATCCTCAAATTCTGTACGGAAAAATTGGATTCGTTCCATTCGTTTACAATTTGTTTTAGGTAGCGCCGTCTACTTCTTCTACACACATAATCATGTCATAACACTCCGTATTAGAGTAGATATAAAGAAAGAAACAGCAAACAAATAATTGAAACTTAATTAAACTAGATGTGAAATCATATACTTTATAGTTAACGTAGATGAATAACTATTTTAACATCAAGTGTCTCTTCGCTTCCAGATCCGTTTGTCAATAAGTGTTGACAAATTAAAAAAATTGAGAAATTTGAAAACAAAAGAATGTGACTGTAAAATGTAACAATTTAATTTTGAGCATCTCAACTCTGAAGCCCTCAAATTTAATACCGAATTTCCGTATTAAAAGATATTTTGAACTAGTACATCTCACAGTCTCGACACTTAAAGATTTTATTGAAAATTGAACACAAATAATAAGTAGACTCAAATCTTACGAATTCGGCTAGCACTTTTGTAAAGATTCAGGATTTAAATACTTAAAAGCAAAGATTAACCGCCTTGGCATAAAAAAAATAGAAACCTGTTTAAATGAACACGTCTAAAACTACATCCAACCAATAAAATTCTATACATAGTTGACGTGGAAACGTGGTGTTGGATAGAAGTGTTGAAACTCTTCTTGTGGTAAATCAGTAAATTTTTCACGCGGCATTTATTGTGCTTTTGTTTTTATCAATAATATAGATAGGATAATGTTGGGAATTTTAAAAGCTCCTATATCACCCCATAGTTCCATAATTAAATCTTTTTCATGAAATTATATTAAAATATGGATTGTCATCAGATAACATACTTTTACACACAAAAATGCATTCCATATCCAGGAATGGATTGATCCATCGCCAGTTAACTATGAACCGCGAGCGTATCCACTTATAACATTATTTTTATTAAAAAGTTGTAAAGATCTTTCTTTAATAGCCCCGAAGTTAAATCAAATTTTTAAATAAAATAATAAGAAATAAGATGCAGAGAGAAGAACAGCTGAAAATGTTTTAGAAAACAAATAAAAATGGTAAAAAGCTATTTAACAGAAGAAACCATTATAGCACATAACGCTTATGGCGTCGTCTCCAATGGTGGTATCAAGGCAAATACACCATTAATAAAATACGGGGTGATATGTGTGTCTGCTGCCGGGATATACTATATCCTGAATAAATGCTGGAAAAATGCGATCATCACCTTGCGGCGTGAGTTACACTCCGCCACTTTCCACGCTTCCAGAGGGGAACTAACAATAAACTCCATAGCTGCCTGAACGGGATCCACCATTTCGCCGTCCCCGGAGAACAAAATGATAATTGCAAAAACACAATTTTTCAGGAGAAATAAAAAACGTGTTTTTGTTAATTTCTCCAAAAATACTGGTCGGAGACAGATGGTTCTTACCTTTTTGTAAAGCTAATTTTTTATACATTCAGAATATTTCAATAAAACACGCGTATAATATAACATAATATAGATATTTTAAAAATAAAAAGTTAGTCAAAATTATTCATAGTCTAAGTTGTTTAAAGTCAGTTATCATTTTATTCTTATTTTATTTTATTTTATTTTATTCTTGCTAGTCAAAATCTTATATTGTATCGCTGTCTTATCATTTTATTCGGTAATTTATTAGGGTACAACTGGTGATGATAATGCATCAATATCATTTTATTCTCCGTAATATTGTCTAACTTTATTTTGTTAAAGGGCTATTTTAATAAAACTTTGATGTTAGTAATCAACTTATATTTTATTATTTTTTATTAAGTTTCATAACAAATCTTAAAGAAATATTGAAATCCGGTTATTATGCCTCAAGACACGCCTCGACATAAAATATTAAAAAGAACGCAGTCTTCGAAACCTAAAAAATGGTAATTTCTATTGAGCATTATAACTAAAGATTAACAGTAAACCAGGTTTTAGTATTTTATAAAAACGGATAAAAATCAGACATAAAATCGCAAATCACTTAGTAATACCTGTTGCTAATAACATAATAAAGCAACACAATGCACAAGTATTTTTCCTAATGTTCCTACTTAATCTTAATAGTTTGATATCACATTTTATGAACATTATTATTCTTATCTTCCGTGTCATTATCAGTGCTTTCAGACTACTACTTCTACTGGCATAAGTCAGGGACTCGTAAAAAGCAAGATAAAAGTTTGGAATATCCCCTAGTTTACAAAGGCTCATGAGATCATCATGCAAAGCCTTGTTTATAGAAAGAGGCTCAGTGTATAACACAAGCAATTTGAGCACATGGCTAGGGATAGGACTAGGGCTTGCTAACTTTTTTGTACCCCGTTTGCTTGTTCTGATTATAGTTCTGACAGGTTCTGTATTTAATTCAGAATATTTAAATTTTAAAATCATTCATCAAACTCATATTTGAATTTTAAAATGGATGGCTGTGTATGGGAGACAATTACTTTCATTATTTGGGTCCATATTATTTTATGACCTTCTTGATCTTTTATCCAGTTTTTATTGTTTGTTAACTTCTTTTTGGTATAAAACTCTACGTCAATTCTTCAACATTATATTTTTCACCGCTTACTTTTGCGCTCGTTATTATACCTATATATTTGATCGGGAGTATATACAACTTAGTGTTTTTACGCACGTTCAATATTTGAATGCATGGAATCTCCTTCACGTTGACCATGACCAGTCTCAAAAAATCTATGCGTAATATTCATTTTTTGACGTAATGAGACTCAACACTGGGAACAATTCGATGTGCTTATCGATAGAGGGAAGTATTACATACTTTCCTCTATCTCAATGGATATTTTATGTGGTCTATTTTGATGTCACTCTCGTTTATCAATTTAACTTTGATTATATTTAGACTTTTCTAGAGCTGTATAAACCTTTTGACGCATATCACATGCTTAGAGTATTAATGAAAAAGGTTTTACATGCTTTTACTGACTCTGAATCTATTTTTAAAAAAAGTATTTGGTTGATTGAGTTCGTGCACGTTTCCGCCTAATAGTGATTTGTTTAACATCTTCGGCTAATATATGGTTTGCTATGTATTGCCATTGTTTCTCATGTTCTAGCATTTTATAATATTTATATATTTTATCTTTTCGCTACATTTCCTTGCGAACTTACAACTAGCCTTTAAATTTTTTGTCATACACCTTTTTTGATCTGCATCCTATACATGCTTCTCCGAAATTTTTAAGTTTTTTGCTTTTAACGTCTTGTCTTGCATTGAGATTTTGTTTCCGTTTTCTTGTATTAATTTTGTATGTTTTTTCTAGAACTGAATTTCTTGAACTACCTTTCGGATTGGTTTTCTATTTATACCAGAGTGGTTGGCAACAATATGCTATTTATTAGCTCGTTAGTATTAGCACTGTGATATTCATTGTTTTCTTCTGCTAGTGTTAGATCCTGATGATTTGGTATCTTTTTCATATTGTCAGTAAAAATTTTGTTTGACAATATACTATCACAAGTATTCTGAGGTTGTAATGTTACATCTAAGTCAATGCTTTCATCAAACTGTGTTGTTTCTTTTTCTTCGTCAATATCTTGAGTATCAATAATACTATATGAGGTTGACGGTTGATTGTCATTATGGAACATATGGAAATAGCTAATAAGGTAAAAAGTTTTTACAAAGGCGTTTTAATACATACTGATTAGTTTCTCAATATGTAAATAAATACATCGGGGAATCCCTAGCAATATTGTATCTACCATTAAAGTCTTTAAATTAGCATGACAATATATTTCACAGTTTCGCACTCTAAGAATCGTAGTACTAACAAAACATTATACGAAATGTACGGATGGTTTTGTACGAGAATAAAATGATAACTGCTTTTATCAGTATCTATTCGAATATTTTTCACGAGAATATAAATTTATGACTGTTTGTCATAATAACACGTTTAAATGTATTTGGATAATCTAACAGTACAATTATATTCTTGTAACTTCAGACATGGGTCGAACAATCGAATAGTATTGTAACATTTTATAATTTCGTAAATAACAGTATTAGAGTCACGAAAAAAATTGAGCAGGTGTATCAGCACCCACAGATATCAAAAATAGAATAAAACTAAAACTAAGATAATGGTAGTTATCGTTATATTCTCCGGGGACGGCGAATTCTAGAATTTAGAATGGGATACCTCAACGCGAGAAATCTACATATCATTCAATTGAATGTGGAGCCGAGGGTAAAGCTAGTAAAAGAATATTTAAGTAAAATTATTTTAAATGAATATAAAAAGCAAAATGAAAAATATCAAAGTTTGGGAAAAATTATTTTAATACGAACTTCCGCCCAAAATTGTGTTCTCTGATGTTTATGTCCAACGAAATTGGCGCCAAATCCGAAAGGAACTCGCTTACTCAATATAAGAAAATGGAATACCAGTGAAAGCGTCACCCAGTTTGAGGAAAATTATTTAACATGGTGTGTCTTATATTTGGAGAGTATTTACGTGTACAAACCACTTTTATCAAAAATAATTTAATGTTTTGTGACTGTTTTGTAAAACAATGAGTATAATTTATATATTTATAATCCTATCTATATTTTGTGCTACAATATAAATGCGAGTCTGTCTGTCGGTCTGACACTATTGATGATAAATCAATGGATTGATGAATTAATATTCATATAGTTAAAGACCTGAACTCAAAGAAAGGCTACTTTAAAAAAAATCAAACCCTAGGCTCAAAGGTTAGAACGGGGGATGAAAGTTAGCATAAAAAGGCCGACTACGTCGCGGTTAAACAACTAGTTAGAAAAAAAAAATAGCTTAGATGACAGATTAGATATTTTTATAAAAGTTCTTTATTTTACCTTATCCGTATGTTATCCTGGTATGTTTATCATGATTTCCATATATTTATCGACTTTTTCTTTTGTTCATTTTTTAAGATCCCCGATATATAGTTCGGGGATATAGAGATTTCTATATCCCCGAAGAAGTAGGCAGAGGCACAACTAAGGCATCCACGACTAGCCGGAAACATTATGTGATAGATATCAAGGCTATCGCCACCTTTTTCTTTTTATCTCAGCGGTATGGTATCCTGGTACGTTTAACATGATTTCCATATATTTTTCGACTGTTACCCACAGCTACGTCCGCTTTTTAAATTTATTTGAATATCCTGCAAAATCACATTGACATATTGAGAAAACATTTGCTGAATAAAATTTTATTTATAGTAATTAAAACTTAGTGAAACTGCAGAAAGCCGATTCCATTTTTATTACACATTGCGACTCCTCCTTTTTAAGAATCAGTTGAAAATAGTTTAATGCAGTTGTTATCTAGGTACTTCTTGTTTATATTCCTTACGGAGAACATAATTTAAGTATCGCTCTCTACACTGCTTTTACTTCAACTTCACAATTTAAATTCTCGTTTTAAATTTATTTGCTGTTAAACCTAAACACCGTAAAGGAAATTAGTTGAGATCTAGGTTTGATTTTATAGACTCCCTTTAATTGACTTTGAAGGAAACATTCGTTACGAACCGATAAACTTCTTAATGGGAAATATTTAATTCGATAAAATGGATTTAATTTCCTATCCATTTATTAAAAAACTTGATAATCTGGAATCAAGTCATCAAATCCTTTGCTTAAAAGTTCTTCTTCTTTTATAAATATGGCTTTACTTTGCTCAGAAGTTTAAGTTGCAGTTCCTCTGACAGCTGTCAGTTTTCTGTCAGCGTTATTTGCGGTTTTTGCAGAGAAATAGGAATATATAGAGGTTTTTGCCATAATTTCGCCAACCTAAATACTGATATATAGTTTTCACGAAATTCAGAGGAAAATCTGATAGGTACTTGTGCCAATTTAACCATTACGAAACTAGCCGGCTTGTTCAACTCAGTACCGCTTGACATTAAAAAATTTAAAAAAAGAATTAGCTAAATTGGTCCATCTGTTCAGGCATGATGCGATGACCACGCGAAATGGTGATATATATATATATATATATATATATATATGTCAAAAATAAAAACGTAGGTAAAGGCAAGGAAAAAAGTGTTGG
>NJDD01001479.1:265734-275806 GCA_002245505.1 Calephelis nemesis | reverse complement strand
TTATCTTCTTTTAATTTGGATAAAATTGTAGATAGCTACGAAATTTGGTTTAAATCTGTTATTTTGGATTAGGTTTACTCCAAACATACATCGTGACACCAGAAATATATATACCGGTCAAGATTTTAGATATATCATGGACAAAATGTCTATAAAAAAAGGGTTATGATATAATTTCGGGGAAAATAAAACTAATCCCTAAAAAAATAGTTTTACATAAAATTCAAGAAACACAATAAATTAAATACATATATATATCTTTTTTATAGACATTTCGTCCATGATATATCTAAAATCTTGGCCGGTTTTGAAATTAGATTAGCCAGAGGTAAACCCATTCACGCAAAAGGATTATCGTAGCTTGACAACGCACTCTTATCATCTTTTGTGTACATAAATGAAATTAAAATTACTTATTTGCGGAATAAGTGTGTTGTTACAAAGATATTAAAACTAACACGTTGTCCTTCCACATTGCTGTATGCAAATATTTTATGAATATTTAAACAAGTGAATTAATTATGTATTACTTAACATATTTATTTATCTGTATTTTCCTCGTGTTGACTCCTTTGCTGAATAAACCATCTGCCTTCTTGCCAGGCAGCTCGTAAAAAAGAATCATCTACTTACCGTCACTAACATCGTGACATCAGATTAGGTGGCAGAGTTTCGACGCGTCTCGCCCGGATTGGTACCACCGCCTTACCTATTCCTGCCAACATAACGTCATTGCTTGCCATTGACGTGTTCTTACTAGGAGGACAAGGTAGCCGGCCACTTATTTTTACTCGTGGCCCAAAATCTAGGCCTCAGGCTTGCCAGCCTGGTACGTTGCCACATACCATTACTTTGGTGTCAGTAGACGCCGTGAATTTTTTACTTCTTTCTTGTTTGCCTTCCAATATCATAAAAACTAAATCTGTATTTATGTGGGATAAATTCTGATGAAAACCACATTTTAGGATCGTGCCTGATCATTTGAATGTTCATTTTTAATTTGCAGAAAGTTCCATCGCTTGTCTTCAAATTCAATTCAAAATCCTATTCAAATTCCCTTTGTTAAGCAAAGTTCTAGTCTGAAATAACTTAATTTGAATGACCTTTCACGGAAAGGCCGCTGTGGTGGAAACTTGCCAAATTCATAAACGTCACGTGTGAAAAGTGAACTGTTCCCCCCTTGTCTGAACGCTTGTCTGCGGTTAAATAGATTTGTAGAGAACACTTGTTAGTAAAATATGGTTTTAATTGCACTTGCTAGTCATGTATACTGATTTCTAATCTGGATATTTATTAACTATTCGAAAACTACGTGATATGAATTCTCGTTATAAAAAAAATAAAAAAGTACGTTCACCCCCATATAGCACAGTGGACAGAGGTGCTTCCAGAAATTCCACGACTAGCCAAAAATATCAAGTCCTACAATGTGATATTTTGCAAACTATGTATATAAAAGAGGATGTTGTCAATAGATTGATGAGTTTTGTATATTTGTTACGTCATGACATAATCAGATTTAGTTTTGATAATAATGTTTACGAAAGATAGGTCTTGTTTCAGACTGCGGTTTCATACAATTTTTTTAATAAGTGTTTTTTGTGTACTTAGAGAACGTGGCAAAGAAAATAAAATAAAAATCATTTATTTGAGGAATATGTGTGTTAAAAAATTGTTACAAAGATATTTAAGAATACAACATATTCTACCATATTGTGGTGTGCAAATAGTTAATTAAATTTAAAGAAGTTACATATTTATATTAAATTTAAAGGTAGATTAATTTTTAGTCCTTTCCACCGTACATTGTAATAAAATTGGAGTTGGTTTTTTTGAAGTTTTAGCTGCTTTTAATTTATCATAGTGTTTGCCAAGTGTCGATTTTGTCATAGGGAACTGTATAGGCAGAAACGAGTATGCCATATTTGAGATAGTGTTAAAGCTTCGGGTAGGTAGTTTTGATCATCGTGGGGCATGATTGACAGAATTGGCTGTGTGTACAATGGGCCAAGGTGTTACCCCAGGATGTAGACCTGCTTGGCACTAAAGAAGTAGTTTGCGCTAACATTGGCTGGGCAAACGAATAATGTATGTGCAGTAGCTATCACGGGGGTATGATGTTAGTCCACTGTTTTGGATTTAAACAGTCATTTTGACCCGTGAGACACAATTGACAGTTTAGGCTCTATGCTTGGGATCAAATCTATTAGTTTACTTTGGCCCGAAGTGTGCTGTGGCATTAAAATAGGCTAAATAGTGGCAACACAGATGCCACTTTATTATAAATCCTCCTTTATTATAAATTGCTATTCGAGTAGATTAACTTCGATAATTTATGTATTGAAATGTCTGAATTTTAATAATCGCCTCTATAGTCTAGCGGTTTGGTGTAGGAGATGTCCCGGGTTCGATCCTTAGATCGAGCATCAAAAAGAAAATGTGTATTTTCAATTTTCTTAAAAAAATAACTTTGCCAGGGACTGCTAGGACTTATTGTTTTCGGCTACATATAGGTGCCCTAGTTGTACCTATGTCTACATCTTTGGGATTAATGATATGAAGGTTCTTTTTTTTAAATTTTAGTTCTTTTAGTTACTCTAGGCGCTGTTTAAATTTTTTCATACAAACAATTTACGGAGACGCTGAATAGAGTTAACCCATGGCAAGGGCTCTGAAGTCATCCACAAATCAGTGACCCGCAAATTTTAATCTCCGTGTGGACAAATATAGCACTGTCGCTGATAGAGGAAGGTCACTTAAGAATGATTTATGCCGCCCTATATCTGTAGACAGTGTAGACTGAACGGCGACGACTGTTACTCATAGGAATGGCTGGTCATTGACTTTCAATATAATAAATAAAAAGCGGTCAAGTATGAGTCGGACTCTCCCATGAAGGATTCCGTAGCAGCAAGTTACATAATATAAAAGATTTTGTAGTTCATATAGAATGGTTGCGGTTTACGATTTATGATGCATAAAAAATGACACTAGATGTCGTTCAAACCAATTTTTGGTGGAAGTTTACATGGCAATTTTAATACTATGTTTTTTACGACTTATCGTTCTTTATTTTAGAAGTTAGAGGGGAGGGACATACGTACCACTTAAGTGTAAAGTGTCTTTTGCGCAAACTATTCAGTTTAGAGATATATTATAGATATAGAGTATAGAGACGATACCTCAATATCATTTGTGAAGACCTATTCATAGATAGCTCACACTTTAGTAGGAAAATCATAATACGGTTCACAAAACACATCTACTTACCAAGTTTTAACAGTAGAGTTCTTATAGTTTCGTAAAAAATGTGACATACGGACGGAAATAAAGACAGACGGCAAAAACACACACACATACACACAGATACGTAAATCTTATACCACCCCTATTTTTTGGTTCGAAATGATACTGAAAGTGACAAGAATTAGCAAAAGACGCTTCCTATTCTTTTAAAGAGAAATAAAAACGTCTTAGCCGTTTTTATTGTGTCATGTCTTCAGTGTTACGATTGTCCCAAGTATCTTTTATGAGACTCGTATATAATTTCAAGATAATTATGAAACATTTTTTGGCACGCTTGTCACCGTTACTCTTAATACGAGGGCAGCGAGCGTCGACGAAATTCAATTTATTAATACACAAACTTTTAATATTCTAGAAATTACGGTAGAAATATTTTCTTTTATCTCGTTTATTTGAGTTTGTCGTAAAACGGTCATTTACTTCTAGTGAGCAAAGAGCTTTTCTTGTTCCAGATAATTTTCTAAAAGTTCTTAAATTCTTAGAACATATTTTTGTCATATTTTATTAAAGAGCTTTTAAGTTTTTGGATTTGAATTGTTTTACGAAATCGTTTTATGTCTCCGATCTTTAAAATGGTTTTTCACTAGTTCAGAACCTTTACTATAAATTGCTATAGATGACGTTCAGTAGGTTAGGTATAAAATGTATAGAGAACTTATGGTCTGGAATTAAGTTATCAAAGTTTCCCGAGTCCTTACCATGACTTTATGGAGCTATAATAGCTAGCGTATCCTTACTTTGTTTGTATGCATATCGCCTCTACTGGTAACTAAGTGAACGAAATTTTCAGAATAAGAATGCTCCATATTTCTATTCAGAAATTACCAAACGTAATCTACATATAGCAACTCGTCGTAAAGGCCCAGTGATTTTTTATTTAAAACTAGCTTCCTCCCGCGACTCCGTCCGTGCGGATGTCGGTCTTCGCGTGATAAAACTGAAAAAATAAGTTTTTTTCTACGTATTTTCCAGGATAAAAAGTATCCCATTTTATGCCCAGGATAATAAGGTATAATTATACCAAGTTTCATCGAAATCGAACTGCTAGTTTTCACGTGATGCCTGAACATACAGACAGACAGACAGGCAGACAAAAATATTTTAATTATATATTTGGGTTTGGTATCGATCCAGTAACACCTGCTATTTATTTTTTTGATATTTTCAATGTACAGAATTTACCCTTCTACAGATTTATTATATGTATAGATTGTGTGAAGAAGCTACGCTAGTGAATTTAAGCATCATTAGTGTTGTAAGTTGTTATTCAGCTGTCACATTCTAACACTCAACGAAAAATCAGGTGTTATATGTTTTGCGGTGTCTGTGTATCTGTCTGTGGCAAAATTACTTCTGATCGAGTGGACCGATTTCGCTGTGGATTTTTTTGGTTGAAAACTGACGTGATGGAGATGATTATTAGCTATACATATTACAGATTGCGTTTGTGGCGGTTTATTGATTTTTTTTTAATTTTATGATTTACTAGCTGTTACCGGCGCCTTTACTAGCGTGGTTATTGGTCCCGCAGGAACATTTATTCGGGACAAAAACTATCCTATGTGTTAATCCAAATTACCTTCTAGCTGTGTGCCAAAACTCATGAAAATCGGTTCAACAGCTTTTGCGCAAATGAGTAACAAACAAACATACAAACTTTCACATTTATAATATTAATGGGATAGGATTTCACATGACACATCGTCACTCAAAAATGTAGCCAGTTAGAATATACTTGCGATGTCACAGGTATTTTCAGGTATTGTACTTGTGAATACGTCAGTTTGCTTACAAGTCTCATAAATCACTGATACATTTGTATTACACGTGCTTTCAAAAACGAGGAGGTCACATTTGTTTCTAAAATACTTACAACCGCAAATTATTTCACGTGTGCGAAAATCGCAGTTCGGAAGTCATAATAACGACTAATAATTTATGTGTTACGGCGGAAACATATAATAACGCTCGCTTATCCGTCAAGCGTGACATAAAACTGCGTGTTTCGAAACTGAATCTAGGTTAGTGCGTTTGTACCAAGAAGTGTGTATAGACCTTTATATTTATCTGTTTGCATATACGAGTTTGTTGCTCGGTGAATTATGTTTTATATATTTTAATGTAAATAATCTATCAGCATGACTGTTGCTGTCCTTAATATTAATATTAGACATTTGGGGTCAATATCAGGTAATAGTTTGTACAGATGAATCTTTAGCGATTCGAAATACGGGGCAATATAAATAACTGCTTTCTAATCGTGGCTTAGTCCACGTTCAAACATTATACAGGACCTTTACAAATTTTAGTCTAGGTGTTGTACTTTAATAGCATAGTAAAATTTCACCTAAAACTGTGCATTACTTTTTGCGTGAAAGGGTAACAAACATCCATCCGTTAATTGTCACAAATTTTGTAGTTGCAGTTCTCCTGCGAAAAAAAAACTTATGCATAGGTGTGTAGGTAAAAAATAACATGATGCATATATTATATACAACTCCTCAGAGCATTCCCCATGATAGAAGGTATAGATAACAGCGCACCTACGAAATCTATGGAGTATATGAGCCACCGTTGTCGCTCACTAGGAAAGTCCTTTGCTTATTCGCTATCTTACATAAAAAATGTAATAATGACTGTCATTTCAAAAGTATCAAATTTCGTACAGCGCTACCAAATGAAGATTGACACTTGGAATCAACTGAAAATGTTTTCAGTGTTCAGGCTTGGTAACAGTATAAAGAACGAGTTTTATATAAATAAAGATTGACGTGGTGAAGCCTAAATTGCTGTGTAATGTTGCTCTGACAATGGTACTAGTTTTAGACTTCAGTGAAATAAAACCGGCCAAGTGCGAGTTGGACTCGCGACCAGGATTCCGTACTCAAGTAGTAAATTGCAAAATTTATAGGTAGATTTTCGATACACATAACGACACATGGGAGCATGGCGCGACGCTCGCGCCAATACGAGCGTCTATGGCTCGCTCCGTGATGTTACCTCCCCACTACCCGTGCGGTCATTGCTTAGGAAACGCCTTACGTTCGCGCCAGCACCACACCTCCGATTTTGGTAGGCCTCACACTCTAAAATCAGAGTGAAAAATATTAAAAAATGCAAGCTTTAAATCTCAATTAAAACACCGTGTAAATGAGATAATGTACTCAGCAGTTTTTGAGATATAGAATAATTTCAAAATCCGCAAATATTTATCTGTGAATTATACAGGCTATAAAAACATTGTAATTTTTACTACGCAGCGGATTTTGATGTGGTTTTTTAATAGATAAAGTGATTGAAAAGGAAGGTTTATAATTTATATGTATATTTCAGAAGCCGGGGCGGGCCGATAGCATATTATGTATTACCTTTATTGTTCTTCATTGTCTTTAATAAATGGTGTGTTCAATACTGTTTCAGAACTGAATAATTAAAACATGTTTCAATGCCTGTCCTTTTTCATGGCGGAACACATTTCTGAACGGTTGGCAACCGGATGCTTCATCTTATTTATCTACGTCTAATATTAGGATGAATCACATGTTTTACTAGTTTTGGATGTTGGTTTTTCCCTTTTACTACTGGGTTTAATAATTAAGCAGCATTTTACCTTCCTTGACCATTATCATTAATATTCAGAAATTAGTGCGTTTAAAAGTAATGCAAACTTTTATTTTAATAAATTTATGCTCTTCATCGCCGATACTTGGTGGAGTTCTGTTGCATAAACCCTTTTTCTTTTACACACACTTTTCAAAAGAATAATTGTCCTTTTCCATAATACAGCTTTAAAGTCATATAACCCTGATGATGTTGTAAAAAGTGGATTGGTTTGCTTAAGTGTAGCATAAAGTAGGTATATTAGGTAGGTAAACTGTTACTTAAAAAGTGTGTTTAAAAGTGGTCTAGCGGTCGAAGTGTTGGACTTGACTTCACGAAGTCCCGGGTTCAAGTCACAGGTCGGGCGACAAAAAAACAATGTGGTATTTCAAAAATATTGCTCGGGCTTGGATATGTGCCCGGTTGGCGATAGGCTTGCCACCTATCACATTGTGGGACTTAGTGTCTTAAGCTAATCGTGGGTGCCCTGTTGAGCCTCTGCCTTTGGGGATATTAATATATCCAATTATATATTTGGGGATATAAAAAAAAGGAATTTCATCTAATATAGTTTATAATAATGATTCGAACTTGTATTTTGGTATGCTTGAATGAAGCGGAAAGTAAATCAACAAAAATGCAAATTATCACAAATAAGGAAACATTGAAATTGATTGTGGACTTTTGTAGGTTGTTGAGATTGTATATTTTATAAAATAACTACCGGCTCTGCAAACATCGTATTGCTTTACTTTATTAATAAATAGTTCGTATGTGGGAAAAAATAAACTATTGTTTTTTTTTTCATTTTCCCGGTTTGAATTATTATATATATACATATTATATTATGAATCTTTTCTTGAAAATAACTAATAAAAAAATAATAATAACCAAAATAAGAATTTTTGGAATTGGAGGCTTGTGAAATAATTATTTTTAAACGCTGGCAAAAAAAGGACGGTATAAGGTTGAATTGTCTGTGTGCTTCTGTCTGTGGCATCGCAACTTTTGAATGGATAGGCTGATTCAGGGGGGTTACCATAAGCTCTTAAAACAGTACTATTTTAACAATACTAATTGTCAGTCGAGAAAGACAACCTTATGTCGTATAACATAAAGTTGCTTATAAAGGCAGACATTTAGCAAGATGAAAATAACACTGCTATAAGCGTTCATGGTAGGGCCCCAGGTGCAGGTTTTTTGCTTGAAAGCTAGGCTGAGATGGCTATATTACAGTAGAATTTGACGGAGGTTATTGTTTTTTTTTTAATTTAGGACTATTAATGTTTTCATTAGTAATCATCTCAGATCATGATAATCCTAATTTAAACAATTTTGGAAATATTATTCATAAAGTACTTTTTATTGTAATTTTATAAGTAGCTCTTCGTGACTATTAATAGAAATTGTTTTCTTTTCAGGTATGATTGCCGAGATTATTTGAGAAAATGAATTGAAACATGTTTTCCTTTTACAATATGTACAACAACATTTTGAAGACACACACAAACATACAAATTATTAAGCATACTTCAGAATAATGATTTGGTAAGTAAACTCAAAACTGGATATTTTTTCTATTATATTGTAATTTTAAATAATTATTAAAAATATCTATTATATAAAGATCTGGGCAATATTGTCAACACCATTTTGTGCCATTATGTTAAGAAAGCAGTTAGTAAGAATAGGTAATTTTTTTATGATATAGGAAGGCTAACAAGCTGATGGATTTCCTGATGTTAAAAAATTCACGCTAGAGACACCAAAGGTAATAACGGTGTGTTGCCAATCTTAAGTCGGGATGACAGGCCACGAGCAAAAGTAAGTTTACCGGCTATCTTAACTTCCGAACTGGAACACGTCAAAAGCAAACATTGACGTTACGACGGCAGCCACCTTTGGTGTGAATTTCTTACCATTAGGAAATTCGTCTGCTAGTTTGCCTTCCAATATCATAAAAAAAAACATCGAAGTATGTCCATCCGTGCGAAGCTAGAACGGAAATTAGTTTATAATAATAAAAAGTACTTATAAAAATACAGGGGAGCCATTGGAGTACTTTCCCTTCTTTTCTTTCTTTAGTTTTTGGCATTCACGTTAGTATTTTACCATTAGTCAAGTAGAAATTTGCATCAAATTTACCAAAATCGGTAGGTATTCAATTAAAATTAGTCATAAGTCGTCAATAAGTCATGTCAGGGTCTTGGAGAAAGTGGTGGCCTCAATACTCAAGCTCATATAGTGAGATTTGGCAGCAACGAGGAAATAACCGATACGCTAATTTCTGTTCTTCTTCTAATTTATGATTATTTCATTTGTGCACTTTCACTGAACGAAATTGCACAAAATGCCACCAAAATTGACAATTTTATGAAAAAACCTCGACCATATTTTCTTTCGATGGTTTCTATATTCCAAAACTCGAGTTCTTTCTCATCTATCAGTAAGAACTAGATGGCACAGATTAAAAATAATACCTAACCGTTGCCGTCAGAGTAAATACGAATATACCAGGAAATATCAAGCTAGGATATTGGCAAACTATAAATCAGGACGTAGATTATTTTAATTCCACGAGCGCAGCTGTATGAATTTTATATCAGTCTCTTGCCGATATTAGGAATTTTCCTCGCTATTTCTCTATCTTTTTTATAACTATGTGCTTTTATAATTGCAAAAGTTCGTAAATCTTCTTATTCAGGGCTAAACCATTCAACTGATTTGATAAAATTGATATGCGAATAGCTAAAGAAAGAAGAAAGAAAATTATTTATTTGCGGAAATATGTGTGTAAATGAGATGTTACAAAAATATTTAAGTATATCAACATATTCTACCATATTTTAAAGACCTGGGTACATAGGCTACATTTTTCAAAAATCAATTCATTCAAAGGCCTGTCGATGTTATGAAAATCGCAAATTGTAACTATTCTACGATGACGAAGTCACGGGCAAACAGCTAGTGTATAATAATGCCTCTAGCTCTGTGGGCTAGCGGCCCGGCGTCGGATTTGACTTCTTGAGGTCTCGGGTTCGACGACAAGAAAAAAATGAGAAATTGAATCCTTTTTTCAATTTTATAAGTCATTGGCCAGAAGCGTGCACGTCGCGATCCCTGCCAGTCCATTGGACTGCAATTCTGGCCCGAAAAAGTGCCGCAG
>NJDD01001479.1:242555-256009 GCA_002245505.1 Calephelis nemesis | reverse complement strand
ATCAAGATCTCTATCACAATTCAAGGGTTTAGTTTGAGAATGGTTTAACTAACGAATACGTGATTTGACGCAAATACATGTTAAACATTGGGAGCATTATTTTCAATTCTACTAACCAATGTAGCCCCAATAGCTATAAATTAATTTAAAAATAAATGAGAAATAGCCATTTTACATAATAGTGTAAAATAAATAGCATTTTATATTGTATTGTATTGTAAAAATATATTTTTTCACTTAAACCAACTTATACTACTAACGTTAATGCATTTTTTAAGTGCAATAACGGTTTATCGGCTAAAATATCCTTGTTACTTGAATAAATTAACGTACCGGTTATCATTATTATTGTTATTATTGAACTTTAAATACTTTTTTATACTGGTAATGTCACTATTTCAAATTAACTTATATTAGTATTACTTACTCGTAATAATAACACAAAAATGAATAAGCAGGTATTTATTATTGAAATATTAAATTTAAAAGGTAAAATAAAGGTAAAATGTTTTGTGAATGGTTAATTATTTAATATTCTTTCTTAGAAATATCTTTTTTCAATAGGAATGAACGCAAGTTGTTTCCTAATATCACTTTTTTTTTCTTCAGAGACTTCGCCTCGCAAACCCGTTAATCTTTGTATTTCTACGGTTTCTGGTTTTATAGTAGTTCCTTTTCTTGATATGTCGACTAGTAAAAACGGGGTATTTGGATCATAACACTTTTTGTACATGTAACTTCCAAAAGTATCCATTTTGATCCATTTTACTTCGTCCCTAAACTCTACTTTATGGCCCAAAGTGTTTTTAATTCTGTTAATCAGTTTTAGGTCTTTTTGAACATTTTCCAATGTTGAAAAAGACCTAAAACTGAATTAACAATTTTCCATAAAAAGACGCGGGTCATTTTGGCGCGCGCGGCAGTTCAGGTATCACAGTTAAGTGCAAAAAGGGTTTTTTATCGTTTAAAACAAGTAGAAATCAGTTTTGTATTAAGCAAGTTGATGCAATAATGATTTAAATTACTTTACACCAATATAACAAGAATTTGACAAGATTTTAAATGGCGCTTGTTAGAAGTTAAAAGAGTTTTTGGCGACATAATCCATTTTTAAATTTGAACTGAGATAATTGTGATATTTTATGTAGGTTTAATTAACATTCAATCTTTTTTGTACTAGCGATCTCGATATCGGTGTCAGTTAAACCGTTTTTAGACTGAATATCTCGAGATATAACGCGATTCTTGTTATTTTGAAAAGAGCATTAGATAGATTATTTCTTTCTGAATCCAACGATACCAATAACTAATTTTTGAAAAAAAATCAGTTAAACCATTCTCGAACTCAACCCTTCAATTGTGCGATTCTGAGAAATTTTAATCATGGCGGATGACGTAATATTGTACTAGCATTCGTGAACACGCAAATAGATGTGATTAGTTCAGCATTTAAAGGCCTCTATTAATAAACCGTTCTTAATATATTTTGACATGTTTTGTTGATATGTGAACTAATATTTATTTATACATCAGTTTATGATTTCGCGTTTCGTTGCACGTGTTTTTTTAATGGAGATGACAAAACGATTCGTTCATCGGTATACTCGTATTTTGTAATTTACCAATAAATACCGATATATATATATCAGTACTAGCAGCCCGCTCCGGCTTAGCACGGATATAAAACCTACATAAAAACCTTCTTCTTTCGACACTTTATTAAAAAAAAAACACGCATGAAAATCCGTTGCGTATTTTACAAGATTTAAGCATACAAAGGGACATAGGGACAGAGAACGCGACTTTGTTTTATACTATGTAGTGATGATACCTTAGTTTTAATTATTAGAATTACAAATACTTTTTTATTAAAGTTTGTATTTTTAAAAACATCTAATACTTTTCACAATTATTCTGAAACACAAAAAAATAACGTTTAACAGTTTTGTTTCTTGTAAGTTCTACCAATATTACAAACAACAAACTCCTAGCAGGTAATGCAAATATTTTTTTACATGGCTTCATATATGGCTTTTTGTGAAATTATTCGATTTTTGTTGTATTTGTCAAAATATTCAACGTACGGGAAAATGTACGGGGAAATGTCCACATCTGGAGGCAAATACTTACCAATGTTAGTGCTTTATTCAAACAAATTTACTGTTTAGTAGTTTGCTATATATGTATTAGCAGACTACCAACAAATAAATTTGTGATACCAAATTAAAGACTATGTTTATAACAAATGGACTCTTGCAACTGGCCTTTACTATTTCAACACATGTTACTATTATATAATTTGCGTAAAAATACGTGTGCGGCCAGACGTATGCTTTGAAAAACCTTCAGACGTTTGATAAGCCGTAAGATTTGTTAGTTATTCTGTTTGCCAAATAGACCAATAATTAATTATTTGTCAAATACAGCAAATACGAAATGCCATGTGTGGAGCCACTATTAACACGATATTTGCAAATCTAATGATTAGGTATAGAGTTTTTGCACTATCGAGAGAAATGATGGTCGAAGTTTTTTCATAATTATTAAATTTCGTGTTGATATTGAGTGAAATAAGACAATTTTGGTGGCATTTTGTACAATTTTGTTCAGTGAAAGAGCACAAATGAAATAATCATGAAGAAATTAGCGTACCTATCATGTATTTCCTCGTTGCCGCCAAATCTCCTTACATGAGCTTGTGTAATGAAGCCGCCGCTTTACCCAAGAGCCTGATATGACTTCCTGACGACTTATGACTGATGACTAATTATAATTGATCAAAATTGATATAAAATTTGATGCAAATTTCTACTTGACGAATGGCAAAATACTAACATGAAGGCCAAAACTTAAAGAAAGAAAGAAAAGAAAGATTAGGTATATGACATGAATTTGACAGCTGTCAAAATTAAAATAATTGAGCAAAGTGTAATATTTTTTTGGAGTTTACTTTGGATATGCAGGAAAATCTGAATTTGGCAACCCTTAGTTGTGCGTGGCAAATCTTTTAACAAAGTGAACATGATATCTTAAAAATGTTTGATAACTCAAGTATTTAATATCTAGTATAACACACTCTTCCGCCTCCTAGATATCTCCAAACATTATGCCATGATATTGCTGCGTTGGAACGTGAATTAAGGACAAACAAACACTCTTTCGTGTTTCTAAATACGGATAATAATAAGACATTGATTAGTTCGTGTTTAGTGTATTATCACAATCAGTCACGAAATTGTTACATATGAGATTACCAATAATTTTGACAATATGTTGCTTGCGGATTAGTTTTATCCTCACATGACAAACTAAATATTAAAATGTATTCATTAGGATTATCGCTAAAAGGTGTCACATTATTTTATTCCCAATTTTATATATTTTTTCCCCGTGTTGATTCGGGCTCCTTTGCAGAATAGACCATCTGCCTTCCTGCTAGGCAGCTCGTAAAAGGCGAGCATAGGCTTATCGTCGCTAACATCGTGACGTCTGACTAGGTGGTAGAGTTTCGCACCGACTCACCCGGATTGGTACAATCGCCTTACCTATTCCTGCCGCCATAGCGTCATGACGTGTTCCGGTTAGGAGGGTAAGGTAGCCGGTAAACTTACTTTTGCTCGAGGTCTAACATCCCGGCCTCAGGTTGGCAACTCACCATTACCACCTTTAGTGTCTTTAGGCGGCGTGAATTTCTTACCATCAGGAAATCCGTCTGCTTGTTTGCCTTCCAATATCATAAAAAAAACATTAAAAAATATGCGACTGCGAAGTAGGTAACTGTTTTTTTGGGCTTGATGTTTTCAGGGTTCTATAGCGTAGTTCATAAATATAATAGTAATAGCGTATAAGTAGTAATAATAGTAGTAGCGTAGTAGTAAGTAGTATAATGTGCACGGTGTCTATAGATAGGTCTATGAAAATGACATTTTGAGGTTTTTAAGATATCTCAAAGTAAATAGAAAGATAGATATTTTCAAAGCGGTAAAACGTGTATGTCCTCTTACTTCTAAAACAAAAGAGTAAAAAACTTAAAACAAAAACATATTTTGTAGATCTCAATAAAAACTTTCACCAAAAAATGGTTTGAGCAACATGTAATCGGAAGTTTTTGAGTCCTAGCAAGTTTTTAAGAAGCGCAAATAATTTCGCCTATTATACAAACACTATGATGAAACTAAAATAAAAATATTCACATAGCAAAACGTAATATATAACCATCTAGATCAACAGATGAAGAAGAAGCTTTTAGTTTGCTAATTGCGGGGAACCCATTCCTTGTTTTGGGAAACATTCCATCTTGTCAAATCCTTCGCCAACCTTGTAGCTAACCATAAAGCACACCAACTCGCACTCGACGAATATTTCGCCTCGACACCGAGCTATCTCACCGAGCTCAATAGGATTACCTACTCTTGAAGCTCGACTCATGCAATATTGGAAATTGAAATCGAGTATGTCATTTTAGGTACTCTTGAATACAATACTGACTAATTATTATTATTTTGTTAATAGTAAACAATAAATTGTTTTGTCAGATTAGTTGAATTCATTTTTAATCATTGTTAATAATCCGCTAGTACTGTGTCTAAAAGTACCTAAAGTGACATATACGATTCCAATTTCCAATTCGCATGATATCGAGATTCGAGAGTAACCCTACAGAAAATCGAAAGTGTCGTCCAAACGATGCAATACAAGTATCTCTCTTCCTCATATTTTTAAATGAAGAAACACTTGTAGTGTTTCACGAATTACCTATATTTTTATTTTACAAATAGCCTACAAGTTTCGCTTATAACAGCGTCATCAGGGCTAAAACTTAAACTAGTAGTACTAATTTTAGTAGTAGCAGTAGTTTAAGTTTTAGCCTTAATGATGGTATTATTAGCGAAACCGATACGCTGTTTATAAAATAATATATTACAAGTGATGCCTAAACCAGTATAAATGTTTCTTCATTTAAAAATATTAATATTTGAAAGTTTTATCAAGCGCAGTACAAGTAGGCTCATTGGTTTAAATTAGTATAAAATGTGCAAAAATGCACACATAAAATGTGCACTTGCCACTGCGGCCCTTGCTACAGATTTAGATGTAACTATAAGTAAGTGTTAATCGTTTTGATCCCATTTAATAGGTTAAGGATAGCATTAGTCTAAAATCTAGAATCCTTAACAATCGCTCTGTATAAAACGATACCGTGAATGCGAAGGGCGATAATTGTTTAAATTGAGAGCACGTAATGAAAAGGAAACACGAGCGGAGATGTATAGTCTAGCTTTGTAATGCATTGGAGACAGTTATGAGAACTGTTCGCGACTTCAAATCATTTAAGGCTAGAAACAAATGTTTGAGGCTCAGGCAATTTTATATATCTATACTAGCTGCCCGTTCCGGCTTCACTCGGATGGTAATTTTTTTACCATAAATTGAGATATAAGCTATCCTATCTCTCAAGTTGGATCGAACTGCACATGGTGTGCGAATTTTATTATAATCGGTTAAGTGGTTTAGGAGTCCATTGAGGACAAACATTGTGACACGAGATTTATATATATTGAGATTTATATAAAATATAAGAAATTAAAATATATTAATACGTGACGCTAAAACTTTGGACCCCTTTTTTACGAAAATTGCGCCGACGCAGGAGCATAAAATTTGGTACGCTTATAGTTTATATGTAGGAGAAGTGCAGAACGCTAATATTTTTCAATAATAATGCTTATAAAGTACATTTGATCAATAAATAAAACATTACCCACACTATCATGCATTTGACACACACAAACAAATATGTTGATGATAACGATAAAAGATCACAGATGGCGCACTAACTATTCATAAAGTTTAGTAGTTGGTCTTGAGAAATGAGGATGGCGTTCTTATCAACAAGATATTAAAATTTATTATGGTCGAATTTCGACCGATGGGCGACTACTAGTTTATTTAATTCTTTATTGTAGACAATGCAAAGTTACGTCCATGCCCTTGAAAAAGTAGGCAGACGCATAACTGAAGATACAAAGTTTTACAATGTGATAGGTGGAATGCCCATCGCCATCAGTATACTTAATATTGCTTGTATTGGAAAATTTAAAAAAGAAATTTTCTTTTTTTTTGTACGACCTGGGATTCGAACTCGGTGTCTCATGATTTAACATATGAACATACAACATGATGATATTTTCCATCGTCGGCGCTTGGTAAAACTTCCAAATATTCTTATTTTTAAATAAAGAAACACTTGCTCTGTTTTATGAAATAAATAATAATTGATTCATAATGAATCAATTATTATTTATTATTTTGTAAATAGCCTACCGGTTTTGCTTATACAGCATCATCCCAATCCTCTTGCTTCTGGATTACTCACATACAATGTGACAAAGAGAGTGAAAAGAAATGTGAATGAAATCATATGCCCTGAATGGACTGTGTAGCATTGGCCCTGCTCTATAAATGCTAAGATCACGCTTTTAATAATAATATAATAGTCTGTGGATTGATTGTAGATTCTAGGTATAGGTTCTTTGGATGAATGCTCTAGTTGCAGTACAACATTTAGAAAAAAAAAATGTTGCCTGTAAAGTCGGTTTTACGGGCAAAGATTTTACGTGACAATGTCTTTTTCTCGGTAGAATATTTATTGATAATGAATATTATTAAAGAGTGGGAGAGAGACGCAAGGCATTCGACGCTCCGGCGGGCCTCTCTCTCGTTCGGTGACTCATCGTAACGTTACCGGGCGTTACACTTTTTCATGAGTGACTTCGAGCCGCAACCTAATTTAAGACGTTGTCACGTCAAAAAACAAAGCTTACGTGTGTCCTAAGCCTTAATATGCAATACTATGTGTAATGAGTAATGATGGACGAATGACAACCAGTATTTATGCTAAGGCCAAATGTTGATGCACTCCCGCGCTGCGCCCGCGCATGCGCACGCATAGCAATTTGTTAATTGCGGCCATTCTAGAATTAAGGTATCTATGTAGGTGAGTTTTTGTTGCGTGAAGGGAAATTTAGACACGTATTTAAAAATGCCAGCCAATTACAATTTATTTCATTTTTGCATATCTTTTTTTAAAATATTGAAAAAAAAACTATGAAATCTCCTGTATCTTCAGTTAAACTTACTTGATTATGGCTTAAGAAATTTATACTCTTATTCTAGGAATTCATTCTATGTATTTTTTTAAAATTACAGCCAACTTTAAATTTTGCATTGAAATTAGAAAAAAAAGCTATAAAAGCTGCTGAATCTTTGGTTTAACCTGTGTAAGGATCGACAAATGTATACTCTTATTCTTGGAATTCATTTTACATTTTTTATTTATATGTGAAAAACCTATGAAAGCTGCTGAATATTAAGTTAAACCTGTGTAAGGCTTGAGAAATATATTTTTTTATTATAGGAATTCATCCAATTGTTTTTCTTTATTCATTCGAAAAAAGAACCATCAAAATTGGTTAGTAATTGGCTTATAAATCGCGTAACAAACATAAAAGAAAATAAAAAATGCAGTCTAATTGACAATAATATTTTTATTTGTAATAACATGAAAAATATTTTTTGTTTCGGCCTTTATTGACCTCATAGGTCGCAACATATTAGCAAAAAACTGGTTTAAACACCTTTTGACCTTTATAACCTTTTTAGATTTTTTACATCTTCATTAAATCGCCATAATAAATATTTATTGGTATACTCACTAGCAATTTTAATAAAGCGGATTGAGGTCAAAATGTCTGAAACAACTGGACTAGAATAATCTCGCCATTTCTGCTACTGAGGACTTAAATATCCTGTGTTATGATCTTGTATGAGGTGATTTGTATTTCTTTTTTAAGGGTTTGGGAAAATATATTCAAGACATAGAAAAAAATCAAAATATCGTAAGTTTTATGGTGTTGAAAACAGGAACATAACAAATTTAATAAAACGTTTTTCCCGTAACTATTTTAAAGTAACGATTAATTTGTATGTAAATTCAAAATTCATTATACCGAAAACCTTGAGACTACGTTTTCATAACCCAGTGGGGGTTTTATTGAAGTGTTGAGGCTTTACAAGCAGCTATATAAATGTTTTCGGTGGCTTTATTTAAAGAAAACATCATATATCAGGTTATCTAATAGGTTATATAATTATTTAATAAACCCTGTAGCTTTTTAGAGATAATTTTTGGATCGAGTTTAAATTTTAGCTAGCGTTTTTTAAAATTTACTAGCTGTTCAGGCGAACTTCGTTCTAATCTTCAGTTTGTATGGGAAAAATTTACATGACTTTTTTGGAACGAACTTCCTTATCAAGCTTTGTGAAAGAAGGCTGGACGGGAAAAAATCTTACGAAAAGTTGTAACGACACTTTTTGTTGTAAGTTGTGCGGCGTGCGCATATTTCTCTGTCTGTCTCTCTCTGTCTTATAGAAAGCAAGCCCGATATTTTCATTTCTATTTCGCATTGAACAGTGTGTACAGGTTTTTTGTACATAATAAATATAATATAAATACTTCAGTCCATCCGGGTGTCCCTTAAGACCTCTCAACTTTTTATAGTTTCCTCGCATTCGAACGGGAATAAAATAATCCTATATCCGTCTTCTAGTTCCAAGCGACCGTATCATCGATTTTCAGGTAAATCGGTTCAGCCGTTCTTGAGTTATGAATACCCAGTGTAACTAAAACGACTTTTATATAGACACATATAACAAAACGGTAATAAAACTAATGTAATAAATGTAATATTTTTAAAAGTAATGTTTGCTACGAATTGTATACTTACGTTGACAAAACAGAAACAAAAAGAATCGAAGCCAGGACCTCATGAAGTCAAATCCAGCACCTGGACCGCTAGAACATATAGGCGCTAATAATTAAATAACCATATTACTGTAAAGTTTAATTGTCAGGTTGACGAAGCTCAGTTTCCATCTTTGATGTTAATTTCTTACCATCGGGAGTCTCTTGTTTGTTGAAATTTTCCTCTTGATTGGGCCATCGTTAATTTGAAGTTGCATCATAATATGTTTACGATTTGATCTAATCTCGATGTATAATTAAAATCGATTCATCAATTAGCGCGTACTCCGGACTGTCAATGACAAGTGACACAGGATGTCATCCATCATCTGTCACTTCTCTACCGCCCATCGATTAGAAACTTGACCATTCTATTAAATATCAATTACAACTTGGTTTGGTTACTTAATTATGTGTAGGGAAATCGCAATTACAACTTTTTATAGTATCTATGTTGGTGCTAGCGTAAACACCCAACTCTACCGATCAACAGTATTCGAACCCGAATAACTACTACTCCGGTAACTAACTAATAACTACTACTACTAACCCGGGTTAGTATTCTATATTTCTTTCTATATTTCTGTAGTTTTAGGTCTGTTTAGGTGGCAGATTACTGTAGTAGTTTTTTTAATGATAATGGAAGACAGACAGACGGATTTCCTGATGGTAAGAAATTCACGCCGCCTAGAGACACCAAAGATGGTAATGGTGCGTTGCCAACCTGAGGTCAGGATGTTAGGCCTGGAGCAAAAGTAAGTTTATCGGCTACCTTACCCTCCGAACCGGAACACGTCATGACGTTATGGCGGCAGGAATAGGTAAGTCGGTGGTACCAATCCGGGCGAGTCGCTGCGAAACTCTACCACCTAGTCAGATGTCACGTTGTTAGTGATGATAAGCCTATACTCGCCTTTTACGAGCTGCGTGGGAAGAAAGGCAGATGACCTATTCTACAAAGGAGCCCAGACCAACACGGGGACCTGACGGGGGCAGCCTTTTATGTGATGAACATTTAGATGTCTGCATATCCGGGCCTGGGTGTTTATTTAATTTATTCTGGTATCTATTTAAGTATTTCTATGTATTAATATCGTTGACTAACACCCATAACACAAGCATATAATTTGCTTACTTTAGGATTAGATTCAATTTGTGGAACTTGTCTAAAGGTATTTATTTGTTCGGTGTCTTCGTTCCACACGTTAACTTTGTATGAAAAAAATTAAAATGTTCTTTTCCTAGTTTCCTCTTAGTCGAACGGTCTAAATGTCTCATATGTCCGTCTCCTGCGTCGAAACTACCGCTTTTTAGACATTTTAGACAAATCGGGTCAGCCGTTCTTGAGTAATGAATATTGTAACTAATACGATTTTCTTCTATATATAGATATTAGCAGTTTCATGAAGCTACGCCTGCGTAACTTGGCTTCTACTGCGCCGATTTAGATGAAACAAAGCCTATATCACTCAGGAATAATGTAGCACTCTAAAAGTGAAATAATTTTTGACATTGGTCCAGTAGTTTCGGAGCCTATTCATTTCAAACAAACAAACAAACAAAAAACCAAATCTTTCCTATGTATAATATTAGTATAGGAGTATAGATATACTTGAAGCCTTATTTGCCTTGTTTGTAAAGAAATACTTAGTTCCTGATTTAAGAGATAAGCTTCGTCTATACACAAAAAGTTGTTTGGTGGGAAATTAAATATTAACGTCAATTACATGAATAAAAAATGTTTTAAGTACTTTGTACTTTTTTACGAAGCTATCTTAATTTTTTGTTTGCTTTTTTTATGATAATGGAAGGCAAACAAGCAGACGGATTTCCTAATGGTAAGAAATTTACGCCGTCTATAGACACCAAAGGTGGTAATGGTGCATTGCCAACCTGAGGCCGGGATGTTAGGTCTCGAGCAAAAGTAAGTTTACCGGCTACCTTTTCCTCCGAACCGGAACACGTCAACGGCAAGCATTGGACGTTATGGCTGCAGGGATAGATAAGGCGGTAATACCAATCCGTGCCAGTCGCTATTTTAATAACCAAACTATTTAAAGCCTGCCACATACATGCAGAATTCCTTTACAAAATCCTGTTTCGAAATTTCTGTTCCCAAATTGTGTGCGGAAAAATTCCGAATGTGTGTGGTAGCTCTAGATAATCGTTTAGATGCGTTCAAAGTTTTTCGAAGCGGAATTTCGTAACAAAATTCCGAATGTATGTGGCAGGTCTAAATTTTACAGTATATAAAATACTAGCGGCCCACCCCATCTTCGCACGGTTATGAAATATACATATAAACTTTCCTCTTTAATCACTTTATTGAAAAAACCGCATCAAAATCAACAGGTTTTCAAAATACAACTCATAATCCAAAAATTTAACATTCCCTGACAAAATCACTACATAGTATAAAACAAAGTCAAAGTTATAATGCTTCAGACAAGCACATATACACACGGAGAGATGCACATCCACATACAGACACATACGCGGAAACCACAAATTTATAACCCAGTGCTGGTTCGATGTCCTTTGCAGAAAAGACCATCTGCTTTCCTGCCAGTAATCTCGCAAAAGGCGAGCATAGGCTTACCGTGTCATCCTACTAGGTGGTAGAGTTTCGCAGCGGCTGTCCAGGATTGGTACCTCCGCCTTACATATTCTTGCCGCCATAACATCAATGCTTGCCGATAACGTGTTCCAGTTTGGAGGGTTAGGTAGCCGGTAAACTTACTTCTGCTCGAGGCCTAACATCCCGGCCTCAGGTTGGCAGCGCTATGACCTTTGGTGTCTCTAGACGACGTGAATTTATTACCATCAGGACATAAGTCTACTTCTTTGTGATGCGAACTTACCTAAGGTAGTGTCTATACCATCCACAGATTATGCCCCTCTACCACCGCATTGAAACATGGAAACGTATGGTGGTACATATAACATCAGTTAATAAACCTGTTGGTTCAAAATAACCAAGTGAAATATTAATCTTGTATTAAATACATCCTAAGTGAGATAAAATATTTGTGTAAATAAAAAAAATATTTGCCTTCCAATATCATAATAAACTCTTTTTCTCTCAAACAAAAAACATCTAAGGGTTTCATTTCTGCTATTTTAGTTTCAGAACATAATACACCTAATATACCACCACCACCTAATAGGAGAGACAGCACTAGAATGTTTTGGTTTCTGAAACGTTAATGTCTACGCTTGATAACTACTTTGAAGTTTTGTGAACTTGAAACTTTGTCTTGCAAGTACGGTTAGAGTTCTTAGAACAGCCAGACTTTCTTAATTTAGTAAAAGAGATTTAGCACATGCTTTTAAAGTAATCGCTTTTTATTTGTAAGGCATTGACCTATAAAAGAAGATATATGGTAATATAGTAATAAACTTATGATATAGTAAAAGTCCGAATATTCTCATAGGAATATACTTTAGAGCGCTTATAAAATCATCCATAGATATATTTTCATCAAACCTCACTAACATCAGGTTGGCAAAGCAACATTATTACCACCTTGCCGTCAAATATCAAAAACTCTTTTTATCTCAAACAAAAAATATGTGAGGGTTTCATTTCTGCTATTTTAGTTTCAGAACATAATACACCTAATATCGCAAAAATGTAATCAGTACAAAGGGAATTCACTGAGGCGAATCACATATTTGAATAGCACCTCTTTTCTAGTATCTGAATGTGAAGCGATTCCACGAACCCTTTGAGCTGAGCCCTTGACACATTTCACTTGTAACAAGTTTGTAGGCCCCAGGAGAGAGCACTCGAGTGTTTTGGTTTCTGAAACGTTAATTTCTACGCTTGATAACTACTTTGAAGTTTTTTGAACTTGAAACTTTGTCTTGCAAGTACGGTTAGAGTTCTTAGAACAGCCAGACTTTCTTAATTTAGTAAAAGTGATTTTAAAAGAGGCGCTTTTGTATGAAAAGTAGTTAAACAAAATAACATCAAACTTATATCAAAGTAAAGCCAAATATTCTGATATATACTTTAGAGCGGTATACGAATCCACCCATAGACAATATACTTTTATGAAACCCCTTGACAGATTAAATTTCGATAACAGTAATTATTATTGTACTATTTTTTAATAAGCGTTGCAGTATATATGTTAAAATTTCATACATGTAAGAATCAAACAGTTAATAGTAATTTAATCAACGAATAGGCAACGTCAATAAAACGTTAAAACAATTGGAGACTTGCATAAAGGAAACCAGAAAAAATCACCAAATTTTGTAGTATTCTTATCTGAGCTGAAAGTATACGCTGAGAAACTTGACTTGATCCTTAATCTTGTGCATAGACGTGTACGTTTTCATAACAATTTCTGCCATTCAGTTATGAGGAGTAACGTGAGAAGTTATTCCAATGCTACTGGTGCTACTGAATTTCACATGCAGACAAACTGATAAAATTTTAAATTTTACCTCTTACATCATATTATATGGTATTGATCTACTTTGTGTAGGTTTCCATAGATATTTTCTTTCTCGTACTACACCATTTTGGAGATCAATACCTACGTCAATGTTATAAAAACGTCTTGGTGACCTTTAAGAATAGAGCCTACTCGTTTTTTAAAGGACGGCAACGCAGTTGTAAACTTCCTCGTGTTATGGCTAT
>NJDD01001479.1:225282-240981 GCA_002245505.1 Calephelis nemesis | reverse complement strand
AAATATTTGCCTTCCAATATCATAATAAACTCTTTTTCTCTCAAACAAAAAACATCTAAGGGTTTCATTTCTGCTATTTTAGTTTCAGAACATAATACACCTAATATCGCAAAAATGTAATCAGTACAAAGGGAATTCACTGAGGCGAATCATATATTTGAATAGCACCTCTTTTCTAGTATCTGAATGTGAAGCAGTTCCACGAACCCTTTGAGCTGAGCCCTTGACACGTTTCACTTGTAACAAGTTTGTAGGCCCCAGGAGAGAGCACTCGAGTGTTTTGGTTTCTGAAACGTTAATGTCTACGCTTGATAACTACTTTGAAGTTTTGTGAACTTGAAACTTTGTCTTGCAAGTACGGTTAGAGTTCTTAGAACAGCCAGACTTTCTTAATTTAGTAAAAGTGATTTTACAACAAGCGCTTTTATATTAAAAGTAGCTAAATAAAATAACATCAAACTTATATCAAAGTAAAGCCAAATATTCTGATATATACTTAAGAGCGGTATACGAATCCATCCATAGACAATATACTTTTACGAAACCCCTTGACAGATTAAATTTCGATAACAGTAATTATTATTGTACTATTTTTTAGTAAGCGTTAAAGCGTTTTTTAGTAAGTAACAGAATGGCAGAAATTGTTATGAAAACGTACACTTCTATGCACAAGATTACGGATCAAGTCAAGTTTCTCAGCGTATACTTTCAACTCAGATAAGAATACTACAAAATTTGGTGATTTTTCTGGTTTCGTTTATGCAAGTCTTCAATTCTTTTAAAGTTTTATTGACGTTGCCTATTCGTTGATTAAATTTCTATTAACTGTTTTGATTCTTACATGATTATATGTTAATAGAGATTCTTACATGTATGCAATTTTAACATATATACTGATATATCTTCAAAATCAAATTTGAAGATATATCAATATAATAATCAAAACAGTTAATAGAAATTTAATCAACGAATAGGCAACGTCAATAAAACGTTAAAACAATTGAAGACTTGCATAAACGAAACCAGAAAAAATTACCAAATTTTGTAGTATTCTTATTTGAGTTGAAAGTATACGCTGAGAAACTTGACTTGATCCGTAATCTTGTGCATAGAAGTGTACGTTTCCATAACAATTTCTGCCATTCTGTTATGAGGAGTAACGTGAGAAGTTATTCCAATGCTACTGGTGCTACTGAATTTCACATGCAGACATACTGATAAAATTTTAAATTTTTCCTCTGCCATCATATTATATGGTATTGATCTACTGTGTGTAGGTTTCCATAGATATTTTCTTTCTCGTACTACACCATTTTGGAGATCAATACCTACGTCAATGTTATAAAAACGACTTGGTGACCTTTAAGAATAGAGCCTACCCGTTTTTTAAAGAACGGCAACGCAGTTGTAAGATTCCTCGTGTTACAGCTATTTACGGGCAGTGGAGATCACTTTCCATCAGGAGAACTGTGTGCTGGTTTACTTCCTATAACATAACAAAAATATTTCTACGTATCAGGAATGGTTAAAGTCTGGCTATGGAATAAACTATCGGATCTCGCGCTAGGCTTACAGGCTTTTATCATAATAGGTTAAATAGGTTCCATGGTGATGTAGCGTTTAAAAGTTAAAAACATCTTGACAACATTTTTCTTCTGTATTTAAGTATCATTAGAGAAGTAATAAGATCTACTGAAATAGAGGTACATACTTATTAGGACCACACCCGGCAGAAAATGGGCAAGAGAAGTTTGAAGTCTCTCTATCTGTATTAGTGTGTGTCTCTGTGTAAAACCATAACTTTTAAACATATGGACCGATTTCTATGCTGGTTTTTTGTTTGGAAGCTGATGTGAAAGAGATGTTTTGTCATTGTTTATTTAACATTTTCAATTTTATGATTATTATGAGTACATTTTAGCAGTTGGTCTATATGGACTATGTATATAGCTCGTCAAATTAGTTTAGAAATTGGCAAACGAAGATATTCAGAGATTGTATTTATATAATATAAGTATATCTGTTATTCAGTCTCGCTCAACGCTTGAACTGATCGTAACAAAATTTGGGACGCAGTTCTAAGACCCGGAAAAGGATTAAGGCTACTTTTTATCCCTATTGTTGAAGGGGTTGCCGTGGGAAAACTAACTATTATATCGAGTTCTTGGCAAATTTAATACATATTTTTTTTATTTTATGGCTTAACGTTAGAGTTGAGACTTCCATTTCTATACAATAAGGAAAATAAACGAACTAGTAAACCTCTTTGTACGTTGATACATGAAGATATCAACAAAGTTCTAAAATAGTTTCAAAGCAGTTTAATTGGCAAGATATCGATGTTCAGTTTGATTCTAGTTTTGATTTAGAATAGTTACACTAACAAATTGCATTCTGTTACATATTACACTGTACAAGTGACATTATAATTTTTATTCGACTTCAAACTACGTAGGTTATAATTATTATGTTCGATTCATACATTTTTGGGGTATTTTAATCGTTGCTCCGTCATTTCTTTTCTTCATTTTTTTTATTTGAAAGAGCGTTCTTTCGTGGTTGTTCTTTTGTCATCAACTTTAAATAAAGTCTGGATATGTTAGTGGAATCCTTGAAAACTTGGGGAAAATACTTAATTTTTATCACATTAACGTTTTTAAGGAATTCATTTTTATGTATAAGATTTTGGACCTAGATCATGTAGTCAACTCCAACACCAAACCACTAGACCTTAAACGAGATCTACATATATATTCATTCGTCGACACACTTTGAAGTAATCTGGGAAATTCGTATGAAAACTTCAGCAAAAAAGACGAGTTACCTTTGTGATACGTTTTGAGCATATGCTGTCTACTTGAAAGTTAAATAAAAAACTAGTTTTCTACAAATATGTTCCGAAGTACGGAATATATTTGTAGAAAAAGAGTATTGTGCTCACACAACGAAGTAATTTTTTCGAATAGAAGTCGACCTGACGAACTTTTTATTATCTGAAATTGACAGTTTCTGTAAGACAAAGTGTTGTATTCTATTTTCTTTCCTCACAATATTCCTACCTTTTTTCCATAATATTTTCCCTAGTTCTTGCGCATTTTTGGTTAAAGGTATGAAAACTTAAAATCCCGAATGTGTACGAACATTTGATAGAAAAGGTCGTCTTGGTCTGGGTTTTAGACTTTATTATAAATCGATCTGTCTATGGCGATTTATTATAAATCGATCTGTCTATGGCGATTTCACAAAAATTTACGTAAATATACTTGAATATCCAAAATCAAGCGTAGGCGATATAGTTTTAAAAAAGTTACGCCTTGAAGTTGGAAACTTGTAGGTATAGGAAATTAACAATTACTTATGTTCGAATAAAAAAAGAAAATTAAAAAAACAACATTATAATATTTTCCATACAAACTATTAAAAGTTTTCGGACGAAACGAAGTTTTCGAGGTCGGTTGGAAAATAATGAGATAACAAAGATACGTTCTCCCTATACCCTCAATACCTTTTATTGAAAATTACCTATCCCGGGTTGAATAAGCTGATTAAGGCTGGACATAAACATAATCCAGGCCAACTACTGCAATACGTATGAAAATGTTCAATATTTGCATATTTGCTGCAAAATATTAATCTCTCATGACCCAGTTTTCAGGAGTAATGGCGCATTAACCGGCCTCAAATAATATTTAATTAATTGACACATTAACTACACTACACCTTGCTTTTATGAGGATTTCAATATCCCTATTACATAGTGTGCTTAGGATTTCTCCGTAGGTACTAATGTTATAATTTTCCCGTGTTGGTCCGGGCTCCTTTGCAGAATAGACCATCTACCTTCCTGCCAAGCAACTCGTAAAAGTCGGGCATAGGCTTACCGTCACTAGCACCGTGACATCCTAATAGGTGGTAGAGTTTCGCAACGACTCGCCGGGATTAGTACTACAGCCTTACCTATTCTTGCCACCAGAACGTCCAATGCTGGCCGTTGACGTGTTCCGATTTTGGAGGGTAAGGTAGCCGGTAAACTAACTTTTGCTCGAGGCCTAACATCCCGGTCTCAGATTGGCAACTTACCATTATTACCTTTGGTGTCTCTAGGCGGAGTGAATTTCTTACCATCAGGAAATCCGTCTTCCATTGTTTGCCTTCCATTATCATAAAAAAATACTAAAGTAGGTATTTGTTTGTCTTTCTTTTACAACGCAGTTGTGATATGTTAAGTTATAACGTTTATAAATAATAAATAGTAAATAAATGTTCCTAGACAAGTTACACAAATTGAATCTAACCCCAAAGTAAGCGAATTATATGCTTGTGTTATGGGTGTTAGTCAACGATACTAATACATAGAAATACTTAAATAGATACTAGAATATATTTAATAAACACCCAGACCCGGAAATGCAGACGTCTAAATGTTCATCACACAAATGTCTGCCCCCGTCGGGAATCGAACCCGAGCCTCGCGGTTGGTCAGTAGTAAGTTAGGCGTGTACGCTAGCCGCTCGACTAACGAGGAGGTCGGTCACGTTTGTACGTGAAGATAGTAACCAGATAGAGATAAGGCTACTTTTTATCCTGATATCTAAACGAGTTCGTGCGGACAAGTGAAATAACTGTTAAACAATTTTTTTGCATTCCTGCATTTTTTTTTCATTTATTCTCATAATATACCAGCTGTTGACCGCGGCTTTTGCTGCTTGTTAAAGTTATTTAGATCTGCTGCAAACGTTGAGATACACATATGGAGGAATACATTGAGTTAAAGTATTAAGAAGAAGCCTATCCCTTCTCCCAATTTAAGATATCTGTTTGACAAATTTCAACGCGATCGGTTTATTTCGAATATGAGAAACTGCTTCACAAAGTTCATTTCCTATTTGACCTCTTCAGGAGTGGAATGAGTTTAAATACAAAAGGTTGACCACGTATAAACAACCTCTTCCTTTTATGCCATATGGGTAACCATACCCGTGTATAGGTAATAATAAAAAAAGCTACTTAACTTCTTTTGTGAGTTTGCATTTATGACAGCTTCTGGTGAACGTTGTTATTTTATGCTGCTATTGTATTATCAGTCTTCTTCTACCTGTTTAAAAAAGTAAATTAACGTATCTGAAATCTTAAACTTATGGGTACCTATTATAATATAATATAAGTTACAATAAATTTATATCGAATTAGTACTCGTTTTATCTATTTGTAACAAACGTGGGCGTAGATGTGAATAGATTTTGGTGGCAAGACCAGATTATTACCTTCATTAGGTAAATAACATGCTTGAATATAGTGTAATAGGGTATATAAATAAACATATCATTACTTTTGATTATAAATGTAGGCGTAAAGACGTGGTTCATTGCTTTTAGTGGCAATAACAGAAAATTGCCTTCAAAAGTCCCCATGCATGATTTCTAATATTTAGTGTTTGACTGCCATATTGTTTTAGCCTACTCATCTAATACCGCCATAAATAAATGACAATTCCTACTTTTCGGGTCCACCACAGCATCGGTAATCGGTGGTCTTTTTCCGTGATAGAAATAGACAAACGTTTATTTCACTTAGACCATACATTAGGCACTTTTGACGCGTCTAAGAAATTCTAATATATACCACCAAACTGCAACTCTCGATCGGACTGAAATTGTAAAAATATGTGTTTTGAAAAACGGTCGGCTTTTTAGTGTTAATTAAAGTATAAAGTAGAAAAAACCAAAAGCTGTGTGAAAACTGTGTATCATGGATTATGACTAATTTGAAGGTAACCTAGACCAAAGAGGCGATCATCTATTCGGCTAGTATTACCAGTATTTATTGTAAATAAAGCATCACTCCTTTTGATTTCTACGTAGGTTGACTTTACTCCTCTCGGTGATATTATGAATGAAATCACCACAGCCGGATGATTAATTCGCTTATTTGTGGTCATTGTTTACAGTTGAATGGATACGTGGTTTTAGATGAAGTCATTATTTAATTAATTGTTTAGGATTGACGTATCGCTTGCAATTAGTAATATTAACAAACTAACGTGAAATTATCATATTTTATCAGTTTATGCATATTTTATAAATGCGATTGTGTTTGCTAGTCAGTGACGGTGAAACGTGAGTGTGGAGATTAATGGGAGACTAAACATTGACATGGGCTACTTTTTATCCCCATATCTAAACAGGTTGCAGCGAGAGGGTTAGGCATACCCGCGGGTAACATCTAGTTGGTCGTAATACAATTAAGCGAAGTAAAACTGCAAAAACCTACTCTAATTATATTATTGGATACCACGTCACCATTTGATAATATATATAATTCGAAAATATATAATTGGGAGGATAGCAAATACCTCCGCAACGATGCCATACAAATTTTATCAACATCTTACTTACTACTAGTTTTTTAGTTACACTTAATTTCTTGACGGCCTAGAAATTAATTGCTTTTTTTAATGATGAGGTCGTCAACGTTCGACCCACATTCAGAGATTCATTTTTATATTGTAGATTGAAAAACACATTTTTTTTTCTTGCCCTAACCGAAATCGAACCCGGGACCACATGAAGTCAAGCCCAGCTGCGGACCGCTTGTCCATAAAGGCAACTAGTATTCAAAACGAATTAATTACTAAGGCTTTACTTGCTTTTAGCGGCTAAATTTATTGAGTTTAATGAGAGTCGTTAAGCAGCGAAAACGTGGGTATTTTATGGAAAGCACTGTGGGAACGCGGGTTCAAGTTACTAAATATTTTAATTTTCTCTTTACTCTCCTCGTTTTAATCCTAACTTGAGTTTACTTAACAAATGAGTTTCATTATTTAGTAAGGTGATGTAGCGTATATCCTGGGAAAAACACCATGTGGAGACCTTTTCCTTTATGCTTTATGAAACACATATTTTATGAGGTTTTATTATATGGCGGTAGGCAACATTTTTCAGCTAAAACGACCCTTTAATGTATTAGAATGAGATAATACTAGCTGTTGCCCGCGGCGTTGGCCGCGTGGTCCCACAAGAACATTGTTTCGGGATAAAAACTATCCTATGTGTTAATCCAAGTTACCCTGTTTGTGTACTAAATTTCACGAAAATCGGTTCAACAGTTTTTGCGTGAAGGAGTAACAAACAAACAAACATACAAACTTGCGCTTTTATATTATAATAATAGGATAGGAAGGATAGGATTCTATTTGACGTTAACCATACCAAGAGGCACTTGTGACGCGTCTTTTTTTATGTTATAGGAAGACAAACAAGCAGATGGATTTCTTGATGGTAATAAATTCGCGCCGCTTACAGACACCAAAGATGGTAATGGTGCGTTGCCAACCTGAGGTCAGGATGTTAGGCCTCGAGCAAAAGTAAGTTTACCGGCTACCTTACCCTCCGAACCGGAACACATCATGACGTTATGGCGGCAGGAATAGGTAAGGCGGTGGTACCAATCCGGGCGAGTCGCTGCTCTGCTCTACCACCTAGTCAGATGTCATGGTGCTAGTGACGGTGAGCCTGTGCTCGCCTTTTACGAGCTGCCTGGCAAGGAGCTCGGACCAGCACGGGGAAAAAATGTAACGCCGGAAAAGAAGTTTTCACAAAAAAAATGCTGTTTTTTTATTATATACAAAGTCACATTAAGGAACAGGTATGAGGTATCTGTATTATCTTTATTTTCATTCGTATACAGCTCTGTGCATAATTTGCTGGCACAAAGTATTGAATCGCTCTGTTGCATCCACACATGGCCTGCATTTTAATGAGGAGTACGTTTTTCTCGTCGGATTCAACGCATTTAATATTGATTTTAAAGAAAACGAGTATGAAACTTTATTCTGCTTTGTAACATGTACTCTTTTATTTTTCGACCATGTTTTTAAAGCTCGCTCGTACAGCGCAGATGAGAACAGCGTTTATTCAATGCGAGTAGTGGTGCTAGAAAGTCAACTGTTAAAAAAAGGATAAAATGAAAAGCTCCGAATAAAGTTTGCCCTCGAAAATCTGTGTCTGCCCAGATCAAAAGACATGGGCCATTTTGTAACAATATCATATGGGAAATGTTAACTTAATGACTGGTTAAAAGACAAGTGACTGTGGTCGTAACTGGCAAAGTAGTTTGATTTTTTTAATGATCAAACAAACTTACCTTTAACAATTTCATATGGAAAATGTCGACTTAATGACTGGTTACAAGCCAAGTGGCTGTGGTCGTAACTGGTAAAGTAATTTGATTTTTTTAAATAATCAAACAAACTTACCTTTAGAAGTTCGATTTTGATTGTTGATTATACTCTGTTTATTAAAACGGTTCGGAGAAATCTTTAAACCCTTTATTCATACAAAGTTCTTTTTTCATAAAAACCGCTGGTGATAGTGCTGTGCAGTAAGGAGCCTAGGTAGGGATCCACCGCCTTATGAGTATGTCAAGTTCCGGTTTGGGGGGTAGGGTGGCCAGTAGATTGGGAGAATAGGCCTGATTTCCCGGCCTCAGGATAGAGACGCACCTGTAACAGACGCCAGAATAACATCAGGATAGACGTGCGCTTGCTCGGTAGCATTTCAGATAAAAAATATTTTTATTTTAATTGAATTATTATTTCTGTTGATTTTACACGGCATGAAAATGTCACATGAAGCAAACTTATAAAAATAGCGATTAATTATTGATAAAACTAACAGAATCACTACATAGCATAAAACAGTCGGGTTCCGTGTCCTTATGTGTATGTATGTGTATATTTTGTATGGTTAAATCTTTAGTACGTAAAGGATTACGTAAAGGATTTTGATACGGTTATTTTAATAGATAAAGTGTTCCTGGATGAAGGTTTATATGTATATTTTATTCTTGTGCGAAGCCGGTGCGGGCCGCTAGTATTTTAACAAATTAATGAATCTTCGTAGAATGGATAATCGTCAAATGCATTTGTTATGATATAGGATAAGAACGAGAAAAAGATGTCTAAGATATAAGATAAGAACCTACTGCTGATACTAATAGAATGAAATATATTTTTTTAAAAATTAGCACTTTAGAAAATATATTAAAAATAGGTCGCTTCAAAACTCCTGTACAGATTATTTCTAATTATTAAAATAAAATGATTTTACATTACGATAACAAAAGTTTTGCTAACTTAAAGTGTAAGACGTACATAATGTGCAGACGCTACCAACCAGGACGAACTACTAGACTGCCAAGTATGAAAAGGTATGTCGATGCTAGTTGCTTTTACATGATCATATAATAGAAAAAAAAGCATAAGCGCTCTTTTAATGCACACACGCTATAGAGGTGTTTGCATAAAAATTGGAACTGGGATTTTTTTTAATAATTAAAAATACTAGTAGTCGCCAGTTGGTCGAAATTCAACCAGAATACTTTTTAATATCTTGTTGATAAGAATGCCATCTTTATTTCTTAAGACCAACTACTTTGTTGCCAAATATATTAGTGCGCCATCTGTGATCTTTTATCGTTATCATCAATATATTTTTTTGTGTGTGTCAAATGCATGGTAGTGTGGGAATGTTTTATTTATTGATTTAATGTACTTTGTAAGCATTATTATTAAAAAATATTAGCGTTCTGCACTTCTCTTACACATAAATTATAAGTGTGCCAAATTTTATGCTCCTGCGTCTGCGCAAATTTTGTAAAAAGGGGTCCAAAGTTGTGGTATCACGTATAATAAGAATATAAATAATAAGAACGCGTATAATAAGATTTTGTCGAGGACTTTTAGGAAAACCATTTGTATTGTATTTTAAAATACAATTAAATTTGTTACGAAATATGTTTAACTTCATTATCAGGTCGGTTAAGTTTGATTTAGGTTCGGATCTTCTACTATTATTAAGTCAAGAAAATTCTTTACACGAGTCCGTAGTTATTGATTGTCGTCACGATGTGTGAAGACTTCTCCCTCCACCTAATTCAATTACTAACTAATTAATTGATCCAAGGTTTACAACGACAAAAAGCAAGGACATCTTTGTGCGTCATTAAAGGAATTAAGGGCTAATGGATTTTTAATTAAAGAAATTAGGAGACGGAATGGACTTTTATTGAGGTCACTTCATTTAATTTTACTTGTTAAATATTAATTATATATCTGTTTAAATTTTAAACGCTTTATTGTCCATTAATATGTACAAGGGCGATTCCACAAGTATTTTAACTCAATTTACTTGTGCTGAAAGAAGATGAGTGGTAATGCTACAAATGATCAAAAGCAAACTATGCAAATATCTACACTATATTTTTTTTTCAAGGCGTTGGGATGTGACGACCCCATCGCCAGATGGTGGTAAGCTAATTCAGTTGTCTGGTTTATTCCAGAAGCGCAGTCAATCGTAATTTTGACGAAGTTAGTTTTAGATTATGTCATTTTTAAAATTTTTAAAATTAGAGACCGACCGAAAGTTTCGGATTTGGTTTCAGTTTCGCTCATAAAATCTAGTTTCGGCTTAAGTTTTTGTTAGTGCCGACATACGACCGGAACTTTGGGGACGCATAAAACTCTTGTCCCTGAATTATTGTGCGTCGTTTATCAAATTTAAGTGCTTGCTGGTATTAGCCTAGGTATTTATTATTTCATTTATTTTATTATATTACATACTAGATAAATATCTTACTGCCGTACTATAACCATTGTCGTTTTATTTCATTTAACACTACTAGTATACAAATATACACGTGGCTGTTTGTACGCCTAAAAAAATAATATGTAATAAACTCAAATAATGTGTATATGAACGTAATGTCATTACACGATCATATATGAGCGATGACTGATGTTGCATTGTGCCAAAAATAAATAAATAAATCCTTCTGGACAAGTCACACAAATTGAATCTAACCCCAAAAAGCAAATTATGTGCTTGTGTTACCGGTGTTAGTCAACGATATCAATACATAGAAATACTTAAATAGATACTAGAATAAATTTATAACATGAGAAATGCAGACATCAAAATGTTCATCACACAAATGCCTGTCCCATCAGGAATCGAACTTTAGCCTCGCGATTGGTCGATGTAGTTAGGCGTGAACGCTAGCCACTCGACCAAAAAGCCATTACTGATGGTTGCATTATGCCAATAATCAAAACATTTTCATAGTTGTCAGTCGACTTTATTTTTACATGCTAGGTTATCTGACAGCAGTCTGTAAAAATTGACTTTGAAACCTTTTTTTTTTCTTTATGTTATAGGAAGGCAAACAAGCAGACGGATTTCCTGATGGTAAGAAATTCACGCCGCCTAGAGACACCAAAGGTGGTAATGGTGCGTTGCCAACTTGAGGTCGGGATGTTAGACCTAGAGCAAAAGTAAGTTTACCGGCTACCTTACCCTCCTAACCGGAACACGTCATGACGTTATGGCGGCAGGAATAGGTAAGGCGGTGGTACCAATCCGGGCGAGTCGCTGCCAAACTCTACCACCTAGTCGGATGTCACGTTGTTAGTGATGGTAAGCCTATGCTCGCCTTTTACGAGCTGCCTGGCACAGGAAGGCAGATGGTCTCTTCTACAAAGTAGCCCGGACCAACACGGGGGAAAATCGAGTAATGGACATCATATTCAGTTATAAACAATCTTATTTCATTTTAAACCATTTGAAAACATGTCAGATACAAATTTCAATTATTTCTTAACTGAAAAATTGTTTTAGTTGTTTTGGAACTGCATGGTGTACTCGTAAAGTTTTAGTGGTTTTTAGTCTTCGCTTATTCACTTTTTATTGGATGACATTTTCCAGCGTCTGCACGTATGTTAGTAAGTACTGTGTCCGATGCTAAAATTTAAGAATACTTATAGGTATATTTAAAAATAAATCTCCATTTTGCGTGATCATCGCTCCTAAACGGATAAATCGATTTTGCTAGTTCTTTTTTTGTTGGTTTGTTTATTGTCAGGAGGTCCTTAGGATTAGAAAAGCCGGTGAAATTTTTTAAAAAAAGGGAAGGGATAAATTCATTTTCCACACAAACTATTAGTAGCTTTGTTAATGTAAAAAATAAATTATTTAGTAATCTTTGTTAGGTTAGGTTAGGATAATCCCTCGACCAACACTGTAAAACTAATAGAACTTCCAATGCAAGCAATGAAATCGTCTCATTTCTGCGCTTTGAAAAATGCAATCTATGTTTATGCAGTCTCTGTTTTTCGCCAATAAGGTTTTGCTTTCATATTAATAAAAAGATAATGCCTAAAAAATAAAAACAAAAAAGTCAATGTATAAAGGCATCTAATTTATCTCACCTGTTACCGGCTAGTTTCAATTTAACGTAGGTATTTGCAGCGACATAAACTAGGGATCGTAAATATTTAATATACCTTTACAAGCAAAGGTAATCCAGACTTTTCTTAGAAATGGTAATATTCTTGAAAGCTCGTTTAGCATTTCAATTTTACTGCTTTCTATGGGTCGGACAAAACGACCTTTCCTTTATAAACTAACGGATAGTTAGTGTTTGACCTTAAGCTATAAATAGTTAAACTTATTGGCGCCAACCTTATAAAACTTCTTTTTAATAATGTAAGAAAAACGAATTCTGGAGTTTTGGCGCCATCGAAAGAAAAGATGGTCGAAGTTTTTTCATAATCCTGGAATTTCGTGTTTATATTAAGTGAAATTAGTCGATTTTGGTGGCAATTTATACAATTTTGTTCAGTGAAGGTTCATTTCACAAATGAAATAATCATGAAGAAATTAGCGTATTGTGTAGTTCCTCGTTGCCGCCAAATCTCACTACATGAGCTTGAGTAATGTGGCCACCGCTTTACTCAAGACCTGACATGGCTTATTGACGACTCATGAAATTTGGAAATTTTGGGATATTTTATTAAAGTTGATGCAAATTTCTATTTGACTAATGGCAAAATGCTAACGCAAATGTCCAAACCTAAAAATAGCCATAGAAAATCAAATATCGAGTGTAAGTACATAATTAGCTCTTACATATTTTTAGTTTCGTAGACTGGTTACATTCACGTTTTCGGATATTATTGTTAGGCAGGTATGTGTTAGTGTTTAAGTGTGTTTAAACTGACTTTTAAACAAGAGGAAATTTATATGATTGATTCCCATATTTTTTATAAAAAAAGTATCTTCACAAAGGCAGGGTAGACAGAGGCACAACCAGGGCACCCACGACTAGCCGAAGACACTAAGTCCCATAATGTGTCCCTGTTTTAGCAAATAAACAATCCCTGTTTTATTAATTAACATGGAGTAAGGTACTCATGGTCCTTATTACAATATGATACAGCATATATTATTAACTTAATTTTGCTCCTACGTTAGTCCATGGTTATTAATAATACAACTTTTATTAAACAAGCATATGATACTACTAAATAAAAAGTTTTCTTTGTTCATAAATTTGTGATAATTAATCCCAAGCGCAGGAAAATGTAAAACCGTTTCTCCCCTTGTTGGTCCGGGCTCCTTTGCAGAATAGACTATCTGCCTTCCTGCCAGGCAGCTCGTAAAAGGCGAGTAAAGGCTTACCGTCACTAACAACATGACATCAGACTAGATGGTAGAGTTTCGCAGCGACTCACCCGGATTGGTACCTTACTTACCCCTGCCGCCATAACGTCATGACGTGTTCGGGTTTGGAGGGTAAGGTAGCCAGTAAACTACTTTTGCTCGAGGCCTAACATCCCGGCCTGAGGTTGACTAAGCACCATTACCACCTTTGGTGTCTCTAGGCGGCGTGAATTTCTTACCATCAGGAAATCCGTCTGCTTGTTTGCCTACCAATATCATAAAAAATAAACTATCTGCCTTGCAACAAAAATATTTAGAAGGTCTGTTTAACTAAATGTCTAGAATTGACATCCAACCAATAACGTGCTGCACGTGAATGACGTGACAGAATGTTATTCGTTGAGAATCAAATTTTAAATTTTACTAAAAACGCTTTCAAGGTGTGTTTAATTTTTTGTAGTATGACGAAATATGTTAACATAACATCATAATAGGTACATACTTTCACGCTAAGTCTAACAATCCAGGCAGGCAGAATAATCCTAAATAATCAGTTAACGTTATCATAAACATAAGTGTCGCCAGAAGTGAAAACTTAAATATTAACGTTGTGCATTTTTGTTATTTTGGAATGGTTAGGGAATAATTTTGCACGAATTGCTTTAATTATCATCATTTATGTGGATAATACAATATACATTTATTGCGCTATCGTACACATACATCCCGACACGAACATATCCTAACGCGAGTTTAGAAGTTTTTGCCCATACCAAAAAAAGTGCGCACCGCCGCTAAAAAAGTTTTTAGTTCAAAAATATTTTTAAGCAAACCTAGGCAGTTTACATTAAAATTAAAGCCTAAGACTGAAGGCTAAAGTGCCAATAAAATTTAATGTAATTCCCTTTGTACCCTTTACTGATGCCGACAGGCCTATTAAAGACAGTTCAATGAACGCTCCTTAAATATAAATCGATTTCCACCAACTGGCGTCCTTGCTGCCTTTATTGGCTTAAGTCTTACTTTTTATTTATGTTTTATACATTTATTTGATTATACCAACTCAATCATATTATACAGTCTTAAAGAACTTGCAAATGGCTACTGCTTCATCCGTTCGAAAAATAAATCTTTGAAATTTTTGAAAATAGAATTTACTAAGGTCTTTTCAAACTAAGTGTTTAATTTTTTGGCCTGTTGTCCAGAGATTTGTATAAATTCGCTGCGTTCGAAATTTCGTAACAAAATTGCTAATGTGTGTGGTGGGCCTAAGTGTAGCGGTGGGCAAAGTTTAATAAAACCCATAAAAGTTTATTATGCAACGCGTCTTTGCTGTTAATATGTAGTGTATTGTCTTTAGCCAGCCTCCCTTACCAATGAGCTCCATATCCTTAACATTCATAGTGCAAGGAGGAGTACCACCATTCGTTAATAAGAATTTAAGTACATTAGGTAATACTGCTAAAAACCGACTTCGATTTCAATAAGTAACTCAGCTACGTACACAAATGCCTCTTATTCTAGATTTTTTTATGTTTCTATAATCAGATCCAAATTTTGGAATGGGACCACCTCAGAAGTATACTCTTTGAAATACAAAAAGTATTTTTAAATCGGTTTAGAAATAACGGCGCATTTGATTAAAGAACATTTAAATCTTATATATAAAATTCTCGCGTTACAATGTTCGTTTCCATACTCCTCTTAAACGGCTTGACTGATTTTCATGAAATTTTGTGAGCATATTAAGTATGTCTGAGAATCAGCCAACATCTATTTTTTATAACCCTAAGTGATGAGGGTAAATCTTTTTCATACCCCTTAGTGATAAGGGTGACTCACCCCAATTTTTTCATAGCAGAACAACGTCTGCCGGGCCAGCTAGTAAAGAAATAAAAAACAAAGAAGTCGAATAGGGGAGTATGCTATACCTCCTTTTTTATTGAAGTCAGTTAAAACTAAGTAAACAAAAGAAACAAGATATATTTAAAAAAAAGTATCTTCACGTCCATATCCCCGAAGAGGTAGGCAGAGGCTCAACCAGGGCACCCACGACTAGCCGAAGACACTAAGTCCCATAATGTGATAGGTGGGGCAAGCCTATCGCCAACCGGGCACATTTCCAATCCCGACCAACATTTTTTTTTATTAAAAAATTGGAAAAATCCTATATTTTTTGTTGGCCGACCCGGGATTCGAACCT
>NJDD01001479.1:165165-224930 GCA_002245505.1 Calephelis nemesis | reverse complement strand
CGTTTTACTGCCCATACCTCCAGAGTATTTATGTCGCTGAATAGAAAATAGGATAGGCGCTTGGTTAATAATGTGTTAGGATTTCAGGTTATTGCAAAGTGAAAGGTGGAATTTATTAATGATTAGCTGTATCTTCGACTTTGTGTGGGATTCAACAAATAAGTTATTTAGTTTACCAAGTTTTTTGTCTAAAATTAATGTCGCCTAAGTTACTTCGTCGCCTCTGTGGTGTCTGCTCTGTGCCCACTTAGTGTCTTCGGCTAGTCGAGGGCAGGTTGTACTTTTGCCTACCTCTTCGGGGATATGGACGTAAAGATACTTTTTCTAAGCTACTTCTTAATACCGTTTCAGATATTAGTAGGAAATAACAGCACGGCATTGCCCGCGTGGTTAATGGTCCCACAGAATCGTCATGTTTTCGGGTTAAAAGCTATCCTATGTGTTAATCCAAGGTACCCTTTAAGTGCGTGCCATAATTCATGAAAATCAGTACAGCAATTTTGGCGTAAAGTAGTAACAAATCAACAGACAAACTTTCATTTATATTATTAATGAATAGGATAGGATTATGTACTCTGTGTTTTTTATTAAAATAAAAACACCTTGTTTTTGCTCAGTTTTTCAAGTTTTATTTCCACAAAAAATATTCAACAATCCAAATATAATCCTTCAAATGGGCCTAATTAATATTAAGCGCGAAACGCAGAGTGTGGTATTTAAATTTGCTGATACGCTAATCATGGAGTGTAAATATTCAGATATTACACTCATTTGTTTATTTTTAATTAGGCAATATGCCGTGTATTTTACATAATCACGGCTTAATTGTGGCAATTTATATTAATAATATTATAGCAGTTACTGATATAAATATTAACATTATAAACACAGTAATTTTATTATCCTACCAATATTCTAGCTTGGTTTTACTTAAGATTCAATTATGTGGTCGCTTCTTTAGTATAGGGGTAAGCGGATACGTCTAACGCCACTGACCAACATTTAGACTCAGATTCGATTCCTGACGGAGGCAGGCGTTTGTTGGATGAACACCTGAATACCTCCTTTCTGGATCTGGTGGTTATATTTATTCAATATCTATTTAAGTATTTAATCAGCGAACTGTAATCCATTAGTAAAACCGTTGGTAGTTTGCCTAAAATTGACGTTGTGTTGCTTATAGTTACACAAAAACGTTTAAAAGTTACAGTCGATAAGAACGGCCGTATTTATATTAGTACTTACTATAAGTACAGAAAACTACAATTCGTAAGCAAAACGACTCGTGTGTAGGAACCGGGCATTAGCTGTAAAAGCGTAATAGACAATCAGGCAGATAGACATACATTCACATTTATAATATTAGTATGGGTACAGACATTCTTTCAAAGCTCAAACATAATTTTCCCCGTGTTGGTCCGGGCTCCTTTGCAGAATAGACCATCTGCCTTTCTGCCAGACAGCTTGTAAAAGGGAAGCACATGCTTACCGTTATTAACAATGTGACATCTGACTAGGTGGTAGAGTTTCGCAGCGACTCACCCGGATTGGTACCACAGTCTTACCTATTCCAGCCGCCATAACGTATTTACGTGTTCCGGTTTGGAGGGTAAGGTAGCCGGTAAACTTACTTTTGCTCGAGGCTAACATCCCGGCCACACGGTGGCAACGCACCATTACCACCTTTGGTGTCTAAGCGGCGTGAATTTCTTACCATCAGAAAATCCGTCCGCTTGTTTGCCTTCCAATATCAAAAAAATGTAGACAGATAGACAGACATTCACATTTATAATATAAGTATGGTTACAGAAATTGTTCCAAAGATTGAATATAATTACAGGTGTCAGTATGCTATAATATTTGATAGACAATTGAATTGTGTCTCCGACCTCTGTTTGAGGTCGAAAGCTCCCAGCTTGCGAGCGCTAGCGGTTCCTTATATTAATAACGTTGTTACATAATATATTCAGAAATATTGCAAACTACTACAGCGCTGGTGCATTTATGCTATGCACTTGACGGTTTTTAATGGGAATGTGAAATAAGATGATTTTCCTGTGCCCTTACCATGAATTTACGGCTTGTCAAGTTTACTATACTCGCTACCGTCTCTGTAAATTATTTGTATGAAAACTTCGAACAGCGCCTCTACTGGTAACTAAGAGAAACACATTTTTAGACCAAAAGTGTCATAGATTTTGACACAATTTACCGAACGTAATCTGTACCAACTCATGGTAAGGGCTCTGATAGTAAATAATTCAAACGGTACGAACTTCAAATTCTATCATATTTCGTTTAAATAAATTAGTAAACACGTATTATCGTTACATAGTATAAATCGAAGTGGCTTTATGCTCTGTCCCTATGTATGCTTACATCTTTAAAACTACGCAACAGGTTTTGATGTGGATTTTTTTAATAGATAGAGTGGTTCAAGAGACAAGACTGAGGTTTACCTGTACAATAACTTAATAAGTACGAAGTTCAGTGTTTGTTTGTTTAAATATTATTTTTCTACCAATTTAAACAAATTTTGCTGTATAATTCACTTTCTTTGAGAAAATATGACGAGTTCTAACAGTTTATTTTTAAACCGATGTCGCCACTTTGTCTGGTTACTTAGTAAGAGACCACAAGACGTCAATAACCGTCGTCTGTGCCGTCATGTAATCACGTTTAATTAGACACAGACAGCCCTCAACATAATATTCAATACCTTCAGAGGTATGACTTTTTTAGATAATACGAAGTGATAACTACCTATTACCAAATACTTGTTTAGAACCGACTTATCAAAAGCAAAAGGATATATGTTCGACTTCTATATATTTTTTACTAGCTGCGCCCCGCGGTTTCACCCGCGTAAGTCCCAATCCCGCGGGAACTGGGTCTTCAGCTACCTACATACCAAATTTCATCGTAATCGACTTTGTAGTTTTTGCGTGAAAGAGTAACAAACATCCATACATCCATACATACAAACTTTCGCATTTATAATATTAATAGGATGTATGCTGGTCGATTTCTCCGTCATTTCTGAACTGATAAAAACTTTTTCTTTATTTGAAACAGCCTACTTTTTAGGTGGTTCCGTTGCTATCAAGTAGATATCTTGTGATGGCATCACACGGATATCAATGAAAATACTTATTGTTTTTGTAAGTAGATACTTATTGAAATCGAAGTCGATTTTTTGCTGTTTGAAGTGAACCTCAACATATATCATGTAAGTTTTTATCGTCAGCTCTTTGTGACACTCTAATCTAATTTTGTGTTTGTTTTTTTATCTTTTTTTGACATCTTCACAATCGTGGTCACGCTTGCATTTTATAATTATTATGTTTTTGTTTTATTAAGGGAAAAGGGAACCAGTTGACAGTTAGTAAAAAATATATTTTAGTTGAGTTTTCTTACATATTTTAATATTGAATTAAATTTAGTTTTTTTCTCTCACAAAAATTTTCCTCTGACTAAAGTTAGTACATAAAAAATTGTTCCACCCGTTTAAGCGTGATACAATGACAAAGGTAATAGAGATTCGAGTGTTAATTGTTTAAGAGATAGAAAGACAGACAAATAATGACGCTAAACTGTAAACAGTAGATTTTTGATTACGAAGATTACACAACAAGACTAAATGACAGTCGCTTAAAAATAAAATAAGGGTTATGTTATTAAAGATGCTGTAGAAGAGAAAGGCCCAAGGCTTTTTGTTCTAGTATAAAGATTTTTTTTAATTGTTAGTATAAGTTTATTCAAATATTAGTTTATGCTCGATATATTTGATAGCGATTGACAAAAGGATCGAGAGGTAGACTACGGAAGAAGTACCCGTTTATTCCTTCAATACGCTCAAGTTGTATTATTCAGGAAACGAATAACGAAATAAGCAGAAAACTCAATAGTTTATTTTTAAATTTACGTCGCCAATTTGTCTTGTAACTCAAGGACTAAGACGTCTATAACCGTCATGATCGCAACAGATTATTTTTGCAACTTCGTCGCCAATTTTTCTGATAATTTAACAGAATGTAAAATCTATAACCGCCGTGATGTCCCGGTTGTTTCTTAAAACTTTGTCGCTTAAAACAATTATACAATTAAGCCATTTTAAGATAATAATAAACATAAAAAACCTTTTTATTCCTTCCTTACAATAATAATGTACTTTTTATTTACTCTATTTTACTATGTTAATTTAAATTTATAAATCAGTGTTTATGTTTACATCTTATTTTTTTTAGTTCATTTTTTTTTGGAAGGAATAAAGGCCTCCTCAAATGATGCCCAGTAAGATAATATAACGTCTAAAATCATTGTGATCTCAATAGATTGTTTTCAATTTTCTGGTAACTCAATAGGCTACAATCTATATGACAATCGTAGTTTTTTTATAAGAGATCATATTATCTCTTCACTATAGTTTATTTTTGAAATTACATCGCCTATGTGTTTGTTCACTTAAGATACTGTAACATCTGAAACCATCACGATCTCATCAACAGCTTATTTTTAAAACTTCATAGCCATTTGTACGCTCACTTAAGAAAGCGCAATATCTATCACCACTGTGCTTTTTATTAAAAACCTCCGTTGTGTATTTGTTTGGTAATTTAAGAGAATACAACTATAATCATCGTAATCTAAAATGCTTATTTCAACCGTCGCCAATTTGTCTGGTAACTCAAGAGAGTATGACGTCCATACCCGTCGTGTAACTCGATATACAATCGCCTTTAATGTTCCTCACAGACGGCCCTTGTCAGAAACATGATTACTGCTAATTCGAGTTACTGAGGTTTATCACTTGATATTCATTTGATGGCTGTGAGGGTTTGGCTTAATCGGTCATTAAAGACTTGTATTAGGATCAATTTGTCGTACTTTTATGCTTTGTGTTTTTTTTGTGTCTGCTTGTAATGCTTTTTGAGTTTAGATGTATTAATTCTGCGTTTTTTTTTCTTCTCTAAAATTTTAGGTACATCGTCACTTGTCAGTGCTTGCTTTGTTTTATACTGGTCTATAGGGCTAGGGTATTTTTTTAACCTACTCGTACTCGAAGCTAAACATTATGAACCTCGGTTTGAGAACGCCCTATTAGTTATTACCAACTTTGGTGTCTACTCTGTATCAACCCCGTATTTCTTGTCATCAAGAGATCCGTTTGCTTATTTTGCCTTCCTATGTCATAAAAATACATTTATGTCACATGTATTACAGATTTATATGGTTACAGCTATGCTAAGTTTTAATTGTCTCCGAAAATGGGGAGGCTCTTAATTTGTCTGTATGTAAGGGATTTTGATGATTTCAATAGGTAGGTTTTGTTTCAAAGTGGTCTCATATAAATTTCATCAAGATCCGGAAAATGGTTTAAGTACCTAACATTACATATTTTTGTTGCCTTATCCCAGCAACACAGGGTACCTTTTAAACCTTATTACAGTAGTTGTTTAGTAATGTTCAAAATTCATTTTTTAATGAAACCTTATCGACGTGCAAGAGAAATTTGCCGTCACATTTCTCTGCCAGACCCCATAAAAAACCACTGTTTGTTGTCGCCGGTTTTCATACTGCGTTCTATGTGATTTTTGTTTCGCTAGCCATCTTCAAACTCTACCGGTGCAAGCACCTCGTCCAAGGTGCTATATTTTTTAAGTGAAACAACTTCTCTGTTACGCTCCATTACAGTGATGTCATAATGTTTACGTGTTGCCGGTGTAAAGTTATACCATTTAAGTTACGCGCTTCGGTTTTACAATTTTTACTCTTTTCACACTTTATAGTTTTATTTTTAAATTGGCTGACCTAATCTACATTTTAGCGAAATGACTAATTATGTAATAACAACTCTATAAAGATATCTTTAAAATACGAAGCTTGACAATTGTAACCGAAGCGCACGTATAAAATAGTACTTCTGTACACTAACTAATACCTACATTTCTGTTAAATAATGTTATTTTTCAAGTTTTTTTTTCTTTCTATCAAAGTTACAGAAATTGGAGTTGGTTTTTCGCAGTTCACTGCGCTTAAATGACCTCTAAAAGAGTTCTCTATTAATTAATTAATCTACTCGTGCCAAAGCAAAAAGCCTCGATGCGGCTCGACCTTCCTGTATTTTCGATGTTTTTTAAGAAAAATGTTCAGTATTCCAGCTCAAAGCCAACCTATATATTTTACCTTAATTGACTTGGGCGAGTTCATTGTCCAAATTTATATAAAAATTCATGTTAAATTTACATTCGGAACTTTATACGAGATCGATAGCAAAGATGGATGCATTTTATCATAATAGTTGAATTTCGGGTCCATATTGCGGCTGTAATATTACAATAATAAGCAGATTATTATGTTCTAGATTAGATATATCTTTCAAATTACGTGAACAAATTTATTTTTTAAGTAATTATTTTTTGCTATGGATGATATATGAAAATATATAGGTACTGAAATACTTGAAACATCCAGCTTTAAGTTTTTATGCTACCTACAATATGATAACGGACAAGCAGGTGGCTCTCCCGAAGGTAAGAGACAGTTGTGACCTATAAACACTATTGGTGTTACTGATGCATAACTATCTTATTGCCAGAATCTTAGGCCATACCCAAGTCTAAGTCTACCACCTCTCCCACCTAATAGCACAGAATAAAATATAAAATTAACTCATACTCATCTTAGCATTTTCTCTATATTAGTGCTGTGTAGCAGCGTGTCCAGATTGATATTGATGTCTCCTTTTCCACCAAAGTGTCAGTCCTTGGCATTGTATTGTTTCGTGATGGAAGGTAGTCGGTTAACTTGCAGCCAGTAAGTGACAGGCGTGACCTATACCCTGGCCTTAAAATAGAAATGCACCAGTAACTTCTATAATGTATCAACAGGAGAACTTCTTGCTTGTTCGGAGTAAATAAGTGAGGGCTATTAAAAGTATAATCACAATATGTTGCAAACAAAAAATATTTTATAATTGGAACAGTTTCCAATAGAATTTTAAAGTTCCGAGTGCCCTTCAATTGTAATTATTTTTATGTATGTATTGTTAAATCAATTATTCATTTAACTGAAGAGCTTTGGTCTACATTTGTTTGCCAGTCTCAAACTATTCAGTATCGACCTTAATGAGTGCTTCATTTCTATTGGGTGAAAATGATTTGCCAATGCACTCTCAAAATAGGGCAATTCACCCGCAGAGACAATTGAAATAAAACACCACTGTAGTTATAATAAACGAATTGCAAAAGATCTCAAATCGTGTACAATTGCGCACGATATTAAAACATATCTCTGTGAAATACTGGCTGTTTTTGCACAACTACAATCTGCACTAATGGCTTATGAATTGCAGGTCAAGCATACTCCGTTCTGCAGGTTTTTCTTTTTGTTTTGACTGGAGGTTTTATTTTAAATCTCTGGTTCTAGCGAAGCGAGGTCTTGTTACATATGATTTGGCGTGCAGCTGTCGTTTCGACTTATTAACCGATCTGCCGACATGGTTTACAGTTTTAATATGATCCTAAGTCTTTACCATGAGTTGGTGTTACGTTTGGTAAGTTACGTGTCAAAATCTATGACATTTTTGTTCTAAATATGTATTTCTCTTAGTTACCAATAGAGGCGCTGTACAAAGTTTTCATACAAATAATTTACAAAGACGGTAGCGAGCATAGTAAACTTGACAAGTTGTAAACTCGTGGTAAGGGTCCTGAAGTTTATTGGTGTGTTTGTTTGAGTGTACGTTTGACGTCACCGAACATTTGCGAAGCTTTCGTTCGACTTAATTTATCAGAAATAGGCGGTTGGGTTAGAAACATAGATCATTATTTTAAGTTTTATGTTTCTATTAAATTAGCTTTTGTACTTAGAAGTGAGCAAGATTTATGTAACCTGTGGCTACTCCCGTGTCAGGTATTTAGCTCTCTCAGGGGAATCCGTTTAGATGTCAGGGTGTAATATGTCACTCTCTAGCCTGATTGTCTCAACAGATGAAAAAAGTTTGTCCTTTTTTATGTTTTATAATACACTTATTTATTTATATAATTAGTATTGATTTCTGTGTATCATATACTACTGAATAACCCTTTTAAAACGTGTGTATGATTTGTATAAATAAATATGTTTTGGATAAAACCTACGCTTCTCTCGCTCTACGCTTCTCTCTTTTCTCTACGCTCTTCGCTGAAAACCTACGTTTGTTTCAATGTTATGACGGCTAAAATTATGTTTTTTTTATATATCGCTGGTTTCCATCGTCGGATCCAGACTTGGCGGCAATCTATCTATCATCTAATAAGTACACACATCAAATAAAACAGATTTTATAAAATCTATTCACAAATTACAGAGGAACACTAACATAGGTAAATAAAAATATAGTGTTTGACCAAAAAACCACCTTTTTAAAAAACAAAATTTTTTTTTCCTTTTTTATACTTCGAACATATTTGACAATCATAACTTTTTTAATTGGTTACAAACACGTCTCAATTATCTTTTATAATGTAATCATATACTCCCATGTCTCCACCAAAAAGAAGCTGGGATTAGATAAACATATCGTATCATTAGATCTATGATTTATTCTGCGGTAGAAGCCTGAGGGTTAACCTGATTTCGACGTTCGAGATAGAGGTTAGAATCGCTCCATTATTCAGTGCTGTGCCAACGCTAACCTGACTTATATAACGTTTTTGCATTTAAAGTTAAAAGGCCTATGTTCAGCAGTGGACGTCCTATGGCTGAAATGATGATGATGATTTAAAGTTACATTTTAAAAAGTATTTTCGAGCCAACATTTACGATTAAGTAGGCAGAGGTACAACCAGAGCACGATCTCTTTGGCTTGAAGACACTAGGTACAATGTGAAAGATGGCAAGCCTATCGCCAATCTGGCAGATATTCAATCCCAGCAAAGTCGATTTTATTAGAAAATTTAAAAACGTGTCTGTAGTTACCCAACACTGGATTCAACACTGGGACCTCATGTAGTTTATGCCAACACCAGACCACACAAACAGGGACGATAGAGAAAAAATATATGCATTCTAGCTGCTGCCCGCAGTGTTGCATGTGGTCCCACGGGAACATTGTTTCAGGATAACTGTCCTATGTGTTAATCCAAGTTACCCTCAATATGTGTGCCAAATTTCATGAAAATCGGTTCAGCAGTTTTATAACAAATATACAACAACAAACAAACAAATATACAACAACAAACAAACAAACAAATATACAAACTTTCGCATTTATAATATAGGATATTTATGATGTTGGACCTTCATGAGTCATGAAGTCTGGCCAACTCATATAAAGCTGTTATCGTTGAGCGCTTAATTGAATAATTGCCATGTAGAGTTGAAGATACATAATAGAGATGTGTTAGTGTCGAATACAAACACGGATAATAATCCTAAATCACTACATAGTATAAAACAAAGTCGCTTGCCCTGTCCCTATGTCCCTTTGTATGCTTAAATCTTTAAAACTAAGCAACGGATTTTGATGCGGTTTTTTTAATAGATAAAGTGATTGAAGAGGAAGGTTTTTATGTATATTGTATACCCGTACCCGTACAAAAACAAACATATAAACTTTGTATGTTTGTTTATTACTCCTTCACGCAAAAATTGCAGAACTGATTTTTATGAAATTTGGCACACACATAGAGGATAACTTGGATTAACACATAGGATGGTTTTTATTCCGAAAATGTTTCGGTGAAACCTTTAACCACGCCGGCAACACCGCGGGCAACAGCTGGTGTTTAATACTATCGAATATGGGCTAAGCTATTAATAATAATTACGTACATTTTGTGCTTGTTTACATCTCGTATCTTCATAAAAAGAAGCCTACGTCTAGCAAGTCTATTTTTAAGCTGCATGAATTATAATGGCGGCACGCTATGATGGCCGGTTTGACACATTACAGTAATGATGTGAATGTCAATTTGTTATTGCAAAAAATTATACCAAATGCGAGCAAAATTTATAAGTTTTGTTTTTAAAACTAGTATGGTAAATATTGGCTCATTAAACAGTTTTAATAGGACGAAAAAATAAATGTCTATTTAGATACTACAAACGTCAAACCAGTCATAATAGAGTGCCGCTTGTAAAGAATATATGCAGCTGTTTTGATATGAAAATAAAACTATCGGAATACAATATATGTAGGGTTATTTTGTATATGAAAATAGCGGGCTATGAATTGCAAAAAGATTTTTGCAAGTAGTTTTGAAATTGGAAACTTGGTATCCGAGAAACAAATCTTCCCCGTGTTGGTCCTGGCTCCGTAACTATATGATAGAGGTTATAACCACCGCCCCACCTATTCCAGCCACCATAATATCAGTGCTTGTCGTTAACGTATTTCGGTTCGGAAGATGTGATAGCTGGTAAACTTGCTTTTGCTTGAGGCCTAATATCCCGCCTTCAGGATGGCAAATGGTAATGCACTATTACCTACTACCTTTGGTGTCTCTAGGCGGCTTGAATTTCTTACAATCAGGAAATCCGTTTGCCTTCCAATATTATAAAAAAGTATGTTTTACATTAATTCGTATCTTATAACGGTTTTGACCATAGTATGCTCTACTATTAGTATATAATAATGCCAAGGTTTATTACGTGACTCATCTGCTAGTCTAATTTTGATGAAATTTTGTCACGACTAAAATGTGAGACCGATTTTGATTAGAGATCCGAGTAGAAACATATGCTCCTTTTTTCAAAAACCAATCCTCTAGAGAACATGAGTTCTTAAATTTGGATGAAAATCACTTAGAAATAAACCTAAGTTGCTGTCAGAAGTAAACTTCTACGATGCCGAAGTTAGAGATGAACAGTGGCAGCATGGCCTAAAAGTTGCCTTAGCCGGCCCCAGAAAGGAGCAAATCAACTAATGATAATAGTTAACAGCTAGTTTGGATATAAAATATCGGTTTTAGTGTTGAGTGACATCCCTAAAGTGTAGGGTTAGTAAATTATAGTTTTGACATGTGTTAGGACACATAAGTCACTGGAGGCGTCGGCTGCGCAGGCGCGGTGGATGCATTGTTCTTATGGCGCGTACATTCTCACGGAACTCGTTCTCTGGCCGGTTGTTCTCTCTTGTTGTTCCTTTGCTAATACCTTTGTGTCGCTCCAAGGTCTTTTTCTGCAAGATTATGGAAAAAAGAGCCGCCTCTTTGACTCGAATGAGCCCGCGATTCGAGGCTCGGCTCGTTTGTATTAAAGTAAAAAGATAAAGACATTTTTACAATGTCTATAGAGTTTAAGTATCAATTCGTGTACCAATATAGCATAAGTATCAATTCTTCAAAGACAGACACATTTTTACAAACTCACTTTAATTTTTATGTTATATGACAGCGAGCACAAGGCTCTCCTGATGACCTCTTAGTGCTGCTGTGTGACCTATTAGTGCGGCTATGTAACCTCTTAGTGCTATTGTGACAACTCGTCTTAGTGCTGCTGTGTGACCTTTTAGTTCTGCTGTGACAACGTTGTTAAGCTTAATGTGCATGTCTGCAGGCTACGTTATACTGTTATACTATTTTGGCTGGCTGGAAGAGATAAGGAGGTATATAACATTCTCCTACGAGCAATATAACAACATTTTTGTCATTAATCTATTATTATACGTAAAGAGAACTCTATCTTTTATTAAGGATGGGTAGGTACTAGCTGACCCTGCGAACTTACTGTACTGTCTTCATCTGGTGATGTACCGAAAACAATCACAGGGTGTAGATGTCACGGTGTAAATGACAGTTAGCCTATGCTCGACTTTTACGAGCTTTCTGGCAAGAAGGCAGATGGTCTATTCTGTAAAAGAGCCCGGACCAGCACGGGAACAACTAAAGGTACACGAAGGCGGTCTTATCATTTCCGAGCGATCTCTGCCAGACAACCTTAGGGTGAAGGAGACAATTTATGTATTAATATCTACAGTAAGATAGGTAAGGTGGAAAGTGATCACCGCCGCCCACGGGGCACGGACATCCGCAACACCAGGAGTATCACAAATGCGTTGCCAACCTTTAAGGAATGAATACGCTTTTTTCTTCAAATGTGTACTACATCTAACTTTTCTTGGATATGGAATAGTAGATATTTACATATTATACATTTATATCTGCTTTTCGCAATAACATGATATTTATTACAATGTATTTTTACTCAATTTTACGTTTCTTGCAAAATTTAACGTAAACATGTGTAACGTTCTAGAAATAAGTTTATGCGGGGAACGACTCGAGGGTGCAGCGCGAAATCACGTGCGCAGGCGCATGCGACCGAATTAGAATTAGCAGAAGTTGCCCGCCGCCATGTCTGATCCTTTACAAATGAACTGTGAAATGTTATTAGCACACTTCATTGGGGGATTCACTAATATGTCTACAGATTGTATTGTAAGGCCCGTTGCATATGTTCGGAATAATTCCGTACAGAAAAACGAAACTTAAATTCAGACGTGGCAAATCCAGACAATTCCATGGTATATAGTCTGCCACTTACTGAAAGTCGGTTACGGAAATCCGTTTTGACAAATTAAAACGAAATTACTAAATACACAAGTTCCGTATTAAAAATTACTGACGTATTTGATAGATCCATTCCTGTTATAAAAAAATATCCCTGGACAAGTTACACAAATTGAATCTAATCCCAAAGTAAGCAAATATATGCTTGTGTTATGGGTGTTAGTCAACGATAATAATCTATATTATATAAAGCATAATAATCTATATTATGTGAAGCAAAAACTTTGGATCCCTTTTTACGAAAATTGCGCTGACGTAGGAGCATAAAATTTGGCACACTTATAGTTTATGTATAGGAGAAGTGCAGAACACTAATATTTTTCAATAACAATGCTTATTATTTAATCACAGACGGCGCATCATACACTTAGCAAACAAAGTAGCTGGTCTTGAGAAATGAAGATGGCGTTCTTATCAACAAGATAATAACATTTATCATGGTCGAATTTCGACCAACGGGCTACTACTAGTACATAGAAATACTTGAATAAATACCAGAATCAATTTAATAAACACCCAGACCCGAAAACTCCATCCTACTTTTGGAATTGCGTTTCGATTTTTCTTTACGGAATTATTCCGAATGCATATAACAGATCTAAAATATAAGTATTTATTTACAGTAGAGCAGCGAACAAGCCTACTGTAATATGTTTAATATGCTATGCGAACAAGCAGGCAGCTCGTCGTTAATATACGCTATAGATGTGACTGGTACTTTACTACATTATGGCTTAAATTTTAGGTCTTGTGTGATCAGATATTGGCTACCCAAACTCAGCAGTGTTGCCAATATCAGTAAGCTGCTGTCAAGCCAGGATGTAAAGGTTTCATGGTCAAGTTAATGTGAAATTTGCAAGTAATCTTAACCTATGGTATAGGTCACTGTTATCTTTCATCATCAAGAGAGTTGCTGCGGTTGCTGCTGCTGTGTTGTAAAAAAAAAGGTTACGCTAAAATACGACAGTTTTAACATCAATGTTATGTAGATTTTTATGGTTTCTGCCTACAAAGTGGCAGACTATTCTTACTCGACTTTGTGTAGCATAGCAAAATTCTACTAAGATTTTAATTTTAGCACTTTACACGGGCTCTCAATAAATTTCTACATTTTTCTACGTTTTCGCCGTCTCCGAGAATATCTGCGCTATTACTGTTTGTATGTGTCCTGTATTTCTTACATACATATCTTCACGCCAAGTCCCTTACGGGGTAGGCAGAGAGTATCGAGTGCCAGATCTCACGATCCTGACAAACCTGCCTTGCTTCCTTCACATTCAATACCCTTTTCTTACTTTCTATTTCATTGAAAAAAGTTGTTCACTTTGTATCCTAAACAAAACACAGTATTTTATTCTTCTTTTTCTTCTTCTTTTATAAATATAGCTTTCGATCGTTTTTCATGACTACTTTGCCAATGTCAAGTTTGTTATCATTAATTCTTATACAGTCATTAGTCACTATGTACAAAGTCATGTCAGGTCAGGGTCTTGAGTAAAGCGTTGGCTTCGTTACTCAAGCTCATCTAGTGAGATTTGACGGCAGCGAGGAAATAGACGATACACTAATTTCTTTATGATTATTTCATTTGCGAACTTTCACTGAACAAAATTGATCTAATTCCCACCTAAATTAACCAATTTCCCTCAATATAAACACGAATTTCAATAATAATGAAAAAATTACGAGCAACTTCATTCACGATGGACTAAGTACAAACTGCCATACCTGACATCTCTATATTTTTTAATTTAGCTAATAAAAATTTTGACTTTGTTCCAGGTACTCATCTTAAAATTGCGTTTGAAGAATCTTCAATGAAATACATCAAAAGTAAAAACTTTCGGCTCTAATGAACATGCTAAGTGGTATAAAAAGTACTCGTACGCAACAAAAGCATTTTCAACTCGGTGGGGGCTTAGATATTTCAATCCTTTACTCTGTACAGTCGTGAAGATAAGTAAGTTAAGAGGCAGCCGTCTTTATTAGTGTTTAAAGCGGAAGAGAACTGTTTGTTTTTTGTTTTTAAAAATCTGTCATGTCGAGCTCCATAGCGTACTTTTCATATCAGTTTTTGAAACATTTCAATTATTAGTTTCCTATTCGGAGCTCAGAGGAATTAGAAAGCACAAGTCGGTCCAGCAGTTGTTGAGAGTATTCTTATAAAACTGGCTTTGTTTTCTATATAAATTTATATAGACAAGGTTTCTGTTTCATTTTAAAATTCGAATAAATCTATACTAGTCATGCTCAACCGTTATGTGCATAGTAACACAGGTAAAACTGAAAAAGTATTATTTTTTTAATTCTAAAATTGCTCATAGCTTAAATTTTGCTGAAACAAGATACATGCTTTTTCCGAAATTTTTGGTTTTTTAAAATGAAAGAAAATGTAACAATCACAAAATATAAAATATTTTTTATTAAAAATTGTATTTGTGAAAAACAAAAATCGGAAACTAAACACACTAATTTTATTGTTTTAAGTTTTTTATATCGTAGGTACTGGTTTTTATAGGAGTACTATCTTCTTCACTTCTATATCCCCGAAGAGGTAGGCAGAGGCACATCCAGGGCACCCACGAATAGCCGAAGACACTAAGTCCCACAATGTGATAGGAGGCAAATCCTTTCGCCAACCGGGCACATATCAAATACCGAGCAACTTTTTTTTAAATTAGAAAATTGGAAGAAACAAATTTTCTTTTTATTGTCCAACCCGGGAGTCGAACCCGCGACCTCGTAAAGTCAAGTCCAACACCTGGACTGCTAGACAACAGAGGTTATTTTTATAGTAATTATGTTGTTGCTTTTTTATTACATATATTGTTATAATCAAAATGTACATGACTGTACCTACGAGGTAGTAGGATTTACCCACTTAAAGTATCACGGAAGTGTTAAACGCAGAAACAGGTTTTGGTTTTAATATTGATTGCTATTTTTTTAAATGACTGTTTTAACAACTTAACCTGTTACATTTTTTCAAAACGACATTTTATACATGAAAATCATTTAATTTATTTTATTTTACTTTTTTTATACAAGAGAAGGCAAACGAGCAAATGGGTCACCTGATGGAAAGTGATCACCTCCGCCCACGGACATCGTCAACACCAGGAGTAGGTATCACAGATGCGTTGCCAACATTTAAGGAATGAGTACGCTCTTTTCTTAAAGGTCTCTAAGTCATATTCGTTTGGGTATACCGTCCTCGGTAGCTATCGTTAAATTTGGCACTCGTGTTTTGAATTGAAAGAGTGTACTTTCGAGTTTGTCCCATTGTCACCAAGTCTGGATTTAATGATGGAATCCTAGGAAAGCTGAGGAAAATTCTTAAGTTTAGTGTATCTAGATGACTTATTTATTGACATCGAAGTCGTTTTTTTGTAGTTTTACTGCGCTTAATTTGTTAAAAATGGCATTTTTGTGTCTTAGTTAAAGGGAACGTTAAATATTTTGGTGAATCACGTGGTAAGAATTTTCGTAGACATCATTTGAAAAATAGTGAAATTAAATATTCGTACAGACTTGTGTAACTTTATGAAAATACGTATTTTTCTACAATACAATTCAATTACCCCGTGTTGGTCTGGGATTCTTTGAAGAATAGACCATCTGCCTTGCTTGCCCAAATTGAAAATATACATTCTCTTATTTCTTTTAAACAATTTTAAAGAAAAAATACTTTTATTCTATATAAACAATATTTTTATTCTACCTATTGTAAGTACTGGAACTGTATACCGTATCCGACCCTAGCCAAATCAATACTTCACGTAACTAATTAGATTTAAGGTGTTTAAACATATTAGAATCTAGCTACTATCTAGACTTATTCTAGAAAAATCAGCATATATGTACTTATTAGATGCAGAGCTGTACGGAAGGTAGGTATTGATTTTGGAGCGTCACAACGTAAGGGCGCTTATGTCAACTGAATTAATAATAATGTCTGGAATCAAGGTTATTACTAAGGTCTAGTATTTGTTTCGGTTAGCCGCTCTCAGAGGCTTCAATGAAAATTTTGTTTACTATTAACTCTCACAATTTTGCAAAAAATGTCGATTGATTAAAAGGTAATTGACATCTCTGAGTACAGCCGTTAGATTGACATTGTGACAGGAGATAAAGGAATGACGCATTGTAGTTTTTTGGACGAGGCACAGTTTAATTTCGACCCAAAAAAGTGATATCGTAAGTTTTAGACATAAAGACACGGTTTTTGTTTCGGTGTTAGAGTAAAGCTCCCAACTATCAGTTTTCAATAGATTTTTTCCTCAAAAAAAGATTCGAGATTGTTGATCTTGGACAAAATAATAGAAGACAGTATTAATTTAAACGAATACGCTGTATAAAAGAGCTTAAAAGTAATAATAAGCAGTAGGAGACATATTTTGCAGGCGTAATTTATTAACGAAGTTTTACAGTTTTGATTATATCAAAAGATTTAGTTATTTCATATTTGTTTTATTTTATTTTATTTCTAGGCTGAAGTAGAATGTCTGACCAACACAGGAAGGTTCTTTTAGCTTAGGAGCATCACCTACTAAAGACCTTTATGTTCATGTCTCCTTTTAACAGAATAAGCTAACATCTCAATGATAGCTGACTCTTACCAGCAGGAAAAGACTGTTTTGCTTCATAGCTCATTTGTTAAGTATAAACTTATATGTAAACTAGCTGACTCAGCAAACTTCGTATCGCTTGACATTAATGCTTCGACAATAGCGCAGTCTGTCGGATCCGATATGAAACATTCCAAAATCAACAACTACTTATTATGTAAAAAATAATTAAAAAAACATTTTCCAGAAGATCAGATTGTGAAAACCATTCTCCAATTCCCTTGAACACACACAAAAAGTTTCATTAACTTCGGTCTAGTCGTCTAGAAGGAGTTTAGTGACAAACACACGAACACAAGAATTGTATATATAAAGATATGTAAAACACATAAATACCACAATGAAAATCAATAAAGCTAATTGACAGGGTCGAATTCTAACTTACGACCATTTAAATTTATAGTATTTGATTTAAAATTGGAATGCTTATAAAATCAAATTATTGACCTTTAAACTATAAACCGAGATGGTTGGCCTTTGTATATAATAGGTATTATTTAACCTATTGGGGTGTCGTGGGCGGGCCAACCGCTGGGCCATTATTAATTTTAATAGTCAAAATATTTAGTTATTTATTCTATAACATTTCGTTATCTATGGCCTGAGCTTATATTTTGACGTTCGATTTGCATATATATTGATTTTTCGCGTGTCTCTAATAATTTGTTGTGGCATTCATATTGTTTGCTCGAGCTTTTGTGTCGGAAGGAAATTCCTTCACATGATATACTTCGTGTATTTTATCTGTAACGCTTTGCATCTAGCGTTATATTTCAGTGTTGCAAACTGGAAATGTTCTTTGCATATTTTATCTATGGTACTCGGGGTTTTACTGTGACATTTATCAGTTTTGCTGCGTCTTTCCGTATGAATAAAGTTACAAAGGTGAGAATTTTGGCGCCATCGAGAGAAAAGAGAAATTAGTCAATTTTGGTAGCATTTTTTTACAATTTTGTTCAGTGAAAGTGCACAAATGAAATAATCATAAACAAATTAGCGTATCGTGTATTTCCTCATTGCCGCCAAATCTCATTACATGAGCTTGAGTAATGAGGCCACCGCTTTGCATTACTGACGACTTATGACTGATGACTGATTATAATTGATTAAAAACTTTAAAAACTTCCTGGTATATATATTCCTTTGAAAAACTGGCAAGGTTTCTGTTTTTGCAGTATGTGCAATAAATGATTTGGCAAATCTTGTGATACTAATACACTTTGTAGGTAATTAATATTTACATTTATCGTTATAACATTGAAAAAAATAGTCTAAAAGTCATAACATTGTTAAATGTCATTATTTTATAATATCAAATTATAAAAGCATTTAAAAATATGTGAAGTTTAGATAAATAAAAATATTAAGTCTAAATAAAAATACAATAAATGTCTTAACAGGCAAGGATAATTTTTAATTAGATGTTAAATAAAATACCCACATAAATTAAATAAATTCATTCAAAAAGTTTTTTTTTAAATTAACACCATATTTGTATATCTCATTATACATTATTTTTTACAAGAAATTGTCATATTTTATAAATAACGTAGTTTCTCACGTTTAAAATTTCATATTCTAACATTCATAGCTACAGTAAGTCATTAAAATTAAAATTAGCGTACAGGAAGTTGATTTGAATTATTGTAAAAATGTAAAATATAATTAAAACTAAGTGATCTCCTGCACATCCATACAAATATCAAAAAAAATCAGCTACGTTTTAATTATTTCAAAAAAAAAATTACTCTAAATAACACATTTAGAGTAAAATTGTAATATTTATGAATACTTACATTTTTCTTATTGAATTATCTACATCTTATATCAATGTTGTAATTTTTTTTTTAGAGTTTATAATTTAGCTCTTTAAAGATTATCAATTTGCGATATTTAGTAAATAAATTTACAAAACTCTACATTGTTTCTGAAGTAGGTTGTTGTGCGTTTTTTTTTACACTTCTTTTTTTTATATAAAATGGTCGACATAAATATTAAGTGTAGATTATAACATGTAGTTAGGTTATATTAAGCTCGTAATGCTACAAAGTTCAAACAAAATGTGATAAACCATGGTAAAACGGTGGAGACTACTAGCGAACTTACAAAATATAACATTAAATATTAGCTGCGTCATAGTGGGTGTTAATATTTTGGTACAAAACCAATACATTATGGTAGGTATCGATTCTACAACTTGCCATCTCATTGCCTGATATTTCGGGATATTACTAGAGCATTAGCGAGTGTAAGCGAGAAATGTATTATTTAAGTATACATATGAAATATACACTACCCAATACACAAATACACTTCTCCGTTTGGTGCGGGCTCTTTTGGAGAATAAACCATCTGCCTTCCTGCCAGTCAGCTCGGAAAAGGCGAGCATAGGCTTACCGTCACTAACACCGTGACATCCTACTAGGTGGTAGAGTTTCGCAGCGACTCGCACAGATTGGTATTACCGCCTTACCTATCCAATACCGTCCAATGCTTGCCGTTGACGTGGTCTGGTTCGGAGGGTAAGGTAGCCGGTACACTTGCCTTTGCTCGAAGCCAAACATCCTGGTCTCAGGTTGGCAACGCACCATTACCATCTTTGGTGTCTCTAGACGGCGTAAATTTCTTACCATCAGGAAATCCGTCTGCTTATTTGCATTCCAATATCATAAAAAAACTTTTCGGCCAGTGTTCGGCATAATACGTATTAATATATTAGTATGAATGTATTTCAGGAATTTAGTAATAACAGTATTTTAACATAATGTAGTTATCCACTGCGAAACAAACACGTTAATATATTTGCTAAGATCGTGTCAACGAACGGATGGCAATGCTAACTATTTATACTAGATAGTGTTTTTGCGTTCATCACGTTCTCGCTGGTAACCCTTACTTACCACAGAAGCACCATACTTACGCATAGGATCAAAAATGTACATAAATCTGTTAGGGTTGACTTTTAACGGTCAATTAGAATGACCGATCTACAGTTAGATATACTCGTAGGCGTTTGAAGTTTTTTTGCTTAATTCACAAAAGTCAATTTCATAGACTACATTTGACACTTCATCTGAATTCGATACCATGACTTTGCAATAATATTATGTCCTTGTACAAGCCTTTCTTTCTTCTTTCTTTAGGTTTTGGCCTTCACGTTAGTATTTTGCCATTAATCAAGTAGAAATTTGCATCAAATTTTATATCAATTTTAATCAATTATAATAAGTCATCAGTCGTAAGTCGTCAGTAAGTCATGTCAGGCTCTTGGGTAAAGCGGTGGCCTTATTACTCAAGCTCATGTCATGAGATTTGGCGGCAACGAGGAAATACAAGACACGCTAATTTGTTCATTATTATTTCATTTGTGCACTTTCACTGAACAAAATGGTACAAAATGCCATTCTTGAAGAACCAGGACCTAAACCCAAGTTGGCAACCGTTTATATATCATGTTTAAATTTTTATAGTAACTGTGCCCAGCTCTATAAAAGTACATGTCTCATAATAATTAATCCCGCTAAAAAACATATGGTTAAGGACTTTCTCGCAGAAAAGCACAAAATATTATCAAATGTTATTAATAAAATGTAAAAAAAAAGTATCTTCATGCCCTTATCCCCGAAAAGGTAGGCAGAACCAAGGCACCTACTGGCCACTACTAGCCGAAGATACTAAGTCCCACAAAGTGATAGGTGGCAAGCCTATCGCCAACCAGGCACGTATCCAATATCGAGCGACATTTTTTTATTAGGAAAAACCAAATTATTCTTGTTTGAAGTCTCATGAAGTGACGTCCAACAAGTCAAGTCAAATTGTTGATTATTTTTAAATATTATTTATTTAAACCAATTTATTATTTATTTAAACTAATGTGGGTTGCTCTTAAAATTGGAGATAATATTTTATATCCAAAATTTAGTCTTATTATATAATGACTCTTCTGTACATTACTATTATTTATACCGTGTGTTAAGATACAGATATGCCAATGGCGCCTATAGCTATGGAGTTTATAACCAACAGCTGTCTCCTACAATCAGTAAATTTCGTTCGTTATTTTATAAGATTAAAAAACCATTCACTCACTTTTAGTGAGAAAACTAAAATTTAAAAACAGATAAATCCGTTGGCAATAGCTAGTATATATAAGTATATTAACCCGTTCCTGCTCCAATTGGTACACCGTCTTTTATACCACTTAGCCCGCATCGTGCTTGGAATTTCACAATCAGATACGCGAATACCAAAATACCAATCTCAGGTTTCACCGACTAAATATGCGCAAGCGCCGAAACAGGTTTCGCACAAAAAACTGCATCGCATTATACGCGTGCATTGACACAAGGATCAAAGCCTGCTATAAAAATAATGAAGGATATTTGATATTATACTTCATAATACGTTGTGCCTTTATTGCTTTTTTGATGAGGGCTACATTTTGTTTGTTCCTTAAATTATGATGTATTTTCTTAATTTGTTATGATTTTACATGTGGTATAGTAAGCAACGAAGATTTTTCTTTACAATATTTTGCAGTAGGTATTGTAATAGGATTAAACTTAATCTGGCGATGGCTCATCGCCAAACTCTATGACAGGCAAAACGTAGTAGTGTTTTGACTTACAGTTATTTAAATTTATCACGGCAACGCATACATACTTAATTATAAAAGTAGCTCTTGTCATGGTTCAAGATCTCATAATATACCTAATTATGTGCAAAAAATCATTAAAACCTATGCAGTCGATTTGGACTTGAGAACGGAACATAACACGACTAGCCGAAGACACTAAGTCCCACAATGTGATAGGTGGCAAGCCTATCGCCAACCGGGCATATATCATATCCCGAGCAACATTTTTTTTTATTAGAAAATTGGAAAAACCAATTTAATTTTTTTAGCCCGACCCGGGATTCGAACCCGGGACCTCAAGCAGTCAAGTCCAACAACTCTGAGTTGGTTCTCTATCAAGATTCGTTTGCTGTCTTATTTAATAATGCTTAAGCACTTGTCGGATCTTGTTAAATTTTGGACTGGAATATTTCGAAATCTTAACCTACTTTTCGAAAAAAGAATTATCTAAATCTGTTTTTATTAGCTGAGTAATCTCGTAAGAAACATTAATAATTAAGCGCAGTAAAACTTCAAAAAACGACTCCAACTATTCCATTGGGTACCACGTCGCGATTTGATAATTCTTTTTTCGAAAGATAGTAGATGGTTCCGAAATGGTCCCAATAAATTTTATCAACATCTTACTCGTAGATTTTAAGTTACACTTAATAATGCATACATTTTTCATTTATCTTGACGATATCACCATTGATGTTTGTCCGCATGGTTGATGAAAATGTACGCATAATTAAGAATAACTCAAAAACCACTTGCCGGATCATGATAATATTGATAAGAGAGCATCTAGAAATGATGACCTGTCTTTCTAAAAAAGAACCATCAAAATCGGTTGACTATTGAAGCAGTAATTATAAACAGTAATAATAAACGTTACAAACATACAAAACTTCATCCTTTTTTAAATCGGGTAAAAAAATTTAACGAATTTGTAATCGGCTCTAAAAATAAAAGGTTTTCCTTCTATTTTTGAAGTATATATCTCAATTTGTAAGTCAGAATTTTGTTTGCGTCATGATATAAATCATACTATAGTTATTTGACGACCGCGAAAGTAGCAAATTTATGAATATTTATTGTTTTGGAAGTTATTTATGATCGAGAGATTAATGTTGGTGTGAACATTCTGGAAATGTCATACTTTTATCATTCATTCGCGTTTAAAAGTTTTTTCATGTTACAAGATAGAGAGTAAGTAGGTCGCTCTTCTGCTGGTAAGAGGCAACCGTCGCCAGACACCATAGATGTTACAAGTGCAACGTTATGGCTAAGATTTTAGGCCTCGTTTGTAGGTCAGTCTACTGGCCAGTGGCCACCCTATCGTCTGACTGACGCTGTGCAGGACTATGTAGAGCACTGATATCGATTTTGGCTACCTGGTGCATTATTTTAAATGGCGAGTAAGTCCTTGCCTATGTTCTAAATATATAAATTGACTCCTTCTCTCCAAGGTTATCTGGCAGATATCGCATAGAAACAATGAGATCGACTTTGTGTGCTTTAAGTTAAATATTATATACCTTGTGCAAAATATCTCAATATTCTTAGTAATCCTATTAATATTATAAATGCGAAAGTTTGTATGTATGGATGTATGGATGTATGGATGTATGGATGTTTGTTACTCTTTCACGCAAAAACTACAAAGCCGATTACGATGAAATTTGGTATGTAGGTAGCTGTAGACCCAGAATAACATATAGGCTACTTTTTATCCCGGAGTTCCCGCGGGATTGGGACTTACGCGGGTGAAACCGCGGGGCGCAGCTAGTATTGTAATAAAGCTAAAGCTTGTAAAACACCTTTCGAATGACTTACCTGTCATTTAGCAAAAGGATAAAAAATGTTCATGAATTATATCTTCATATTATGGTAGGATTATTAAGTGAAAAGTGAAAACAATATCGTGCCGTAGAAGTTAATTAACCATGGAAACATTTAACATTAAAAAACTAACGACTCGTTTAGATTTTACCCAAGATTTCAACGGCTGACATTTGTGTTTCAAGATAGTTGTATAATTGTAATGCAGTATAATTGTCCATAGCATTTATAACTACTTTAGTCACGCTACGAAAAATACTTGTATGTTTAGTTTTAGTTTGTCCTTGGCAGTTTAAATATTTCTTGGCGGTCCAAATGTTTCTTGCTGGTAGTGTATCTTTACTATTTATACCCAGTATTTTAACCTTAGTAATATTATAAATGCGAATGTAACTTTGTTTGTTACAATTTCACCCAAAAAGTAAGTCATGAAAGCTTAAATACATATTCTTGGAGGTAATAAAAGTAAAATAGAGAAAAAACGACGGCTTGCACTTCGGAAGTGCCGGCAGAAGTGAAAACTTGAATATTGACGTTGTGCATTTTTGATATATTGAAATGGTTAGGGAATAATTTTGCACGAATTACTTTAACTATCAGTATGAAAGTACTATAATTTATGTGGTAGAAACAATATTAATTTGTTGCGCTATCGTACAAACAAATTCGCGCAAGCGCCCTGCGCCATCTTACGAATTTTTGATCAAGTCACGTGTCCTGACACGAGTTTAGAAGTTTTTACCCGTTCCAAAAAAAGAGCGCAACGCTAAAAGAAGTTTTTACTTCAAAAGAAGTATTACCTTTGCTGTGAAAAGAACTACTATTGTTCTTATTCAATGTCAAAACTGAAGTGTGGTAAAGATGCTAGAGAAACGGTTAGTTAAATATTATTACAGGCTTAAAACCGTGCTGGTATCCAAACCCAAACATAAACTCTAAAGTCAACGAAAAGTTTAATTGGTTAATATTGGAAAGCGTAAGTAATAAACAAACAATAAATTAGTTAGCAACCCGGTTCCGTATTGGTGTTTGGTTTTGCTTACAAGACGTGGTGTAATACATATTTATTTTTTGCACTTGTCATTTAGGAGGAGTTCAGTGACTTACACACGAGAAATATATACAAAGATGTAAGACGTGAAGCAAAAAGTTTGGACCTCTTTTTACGAAAATTGCGCGAATGCAGGAGCATAAAATTTGACACACTTATAGTTTATGTGTAGGAGAAGTGCAGAACGCTAATGTTTTTTTCAATAATAATGCTTATGAAGTACATAAAATCAATAAACCACTAGATTGATTAAAAATGCGGTTCGCGCCGTGGTCGCTCCCGCTTCGCGTCCCGCGTTCCGCCCGCTTCGCGTCCCGCGTTCCGCCCGCTCAGCGCTCAGGTTTGGCCGAACCCTAAATATTTTGGGATATCTCTAGCACAAAATACAGGCAATATTTTGTGTCTCTGGCCTAATCACTGAGATCCGAGAAAGAGTGGGATCGAAAGAAAGTGTTGGTGTTAAAATGCGAAAGGGCATGCTCCGCTGGTTCGGGCATGTGGAAAGAATGACAGATGAAAGATTGACAAAGCAGATATACAATGCGAATGTGGATGGATGTAGGTACCCGGGGAGACCAAGGCTGACATTTCACGATCAAATCAATCGGATATTATCCGAGGGTGGTGTCAAGAGTCTCCGAAACCGGCGTGTTTGTATGAAAAGGGTAATGAATGTGAAGGAAGCAAGACAGGTTTGTCAGGATCGTGAGGTCTGGCACTCGATACTCTCTGCCTACCCCGTAAGGGACTTGGCGTGAAGATATGTATGTATGTATGTGTGGCCTAATCACTTCTTAGATAACAACAATACAAAAGTAGTATCACCTTTGCTGTGAAAAGAACTAATGTTGTTGTTATTCAGCGGCAAAACTGAAGTGTGGTAAAGATGCTAGAGAAACAGTTACTTAAATATAATTACAGGCTTAAAACCGAGCTGGTATCCAAACTCAAACATAAACTCTAAAGTCAACGAAAAGTTTAATTGGTTAATATTGGAAAGCGTAAGTAATAAACAAACAGTAAATTAATTAGCAACCCGGTTCCGTATTGGTGTTTGGTTTTGCTTACAAGACGTGGTGTAATAAATATTTATTTAAACTTTAACCACGTTGAAGTTGTCTGCTACCCAAATATTCGGGATCGTTATCGAATGTTTCTCAATCTTATGTTGTGTTTTTAATCAACTACGAAAAAGAGTTTCTTAATTGGATTAAAAAAATATCTTCACACTCATGTCTACCAAAGAGTTGGCAGAGACATAACCAGGACACCCACGATTAGCCGAAGACACTAAGTCCCACAATGTGATAGGTGGCAAGCCTATCGCCAACCGGGCACATATCCAATCCCGGGCAACGTTATTTTTATTCGGAAATTGAAAATATACATTTCCTAATATTTTTTTTGCCGACATAAATTTTCAGGGAAATTATAAATTTTCAGTTTAATACTTACAAAAAAATAACATTTCCCAGGATTGGATATGTGCCGGGTTGGCGATAGGCTTACCACTTATCACATTATGGGTCTTAGTATCTTTGGCTAGTCGTAGGTGCCTTGGTTGTGCCTCTGCCTATCTCTTCTTGGATATGGGCATGAAGATACTTTTTTTTAAAGAAATAGTAGAAATATTAAATTTTTATACGCATGAGGGACCGGGCGTTTAAAAACAACTGCAGTAATCGCTACAAAATTAAATAATTTCTGTATCATTCTTGTTCCTCGAAATTGCTAGAATTCTGGATGTATAGCTAAGGAAATATTAACAAGTATTTGTTTCAGTGCTTACAGCGCTATGCAAATATTTTAAATAACGTTGCAGAGAAAATACTCGTTAAATGCTTCCAGCATATCGAATGAGAAACTATAAGGCGTAATCCACTTAGCTTTGCCTTTTTTATTACACTTTTTTTTACTCATTTTTTTATGTATCTCTTTCGAACCATAAGCAGACTTATTGTGGCAATTAAAGATAAAGCCCTGACAAACTTTGGAGAAAGGCAAAAAATAATATTCATAAAAAACGGGTTGCCAATCTCTGATCACTGGAGTCGCGGTGAATATACATTTTAGATAAAATCCTAATAGCATTATAAATGCGAAAGTTTGTGTGATTGTTTGTTTGTTACTCCTTCACGCAAAAACTTCGGACCCAATTTTTATGAAATTTGGCACACACATAGAGGGTAACTTGGATTAACACATAGGATACTTTTTATTCCGAAAAAATATTCCTGTAAGATTATTAACGAACGAACATTTTTTTTGTTTGTTTGCAATCATTTGTTTTGCAGGCATAAAAATGATTGATTTAGTTTATGTTTTATTTATTTTATTTGAACGTCTCCGCAACCGAAAAAAATATATAAATGAAATAATAATAACAGTTAACTTAATAGTTTTTTTATTCATATTTAGACAAAACCTACATTTTTGTTCTTTTTTCAATATAGTTAAATAATTATTATGTAAGATATTCTCCAAATATAAACGATGTTTCAAATATCGGATAAAGTCAAATAAAAAAAATGTGAAAGTCAGATAGCACAAATGAATACTCCCTAACAACGGCAGCAAATCCATTGTCACGGATGTAGCTGCGGATGTGTTTGAAATATCAATGCGGATTTCAGAACGGCCGGATTTTAATCGGTATCTGCAATCGTTTTCAGCTCTATTTTGTGTAAAAGTTTTTTTTTATATTGGAAAGCAAACACGCAGACGGATTTCCTGGTGGTAAGACATTCATGCCGCCTACTAGACAACAAAGGTGGTAATGGTGCGTTACCAACCTGAGGCCCGACGTTATGGGGGCAGAAACAGGTAAGGCAGTGGTACCAATCCGGGCGAGTCGTTGCGAAACTCTACCCCCTAGTAGGATGTCACGGTGATAGTGACAGTAAGTCTATGCTCGCTTTTAATAAGCTGCCTGGCAGGAAGGAAGTCGATTCTGCAAAGGAGCATGTCGGATTCTGTTAACATTTTCATATAAACGATATTGTATTCAACCTTATATTTTATTTTCAACAATAAAAATATTACAAATATTTGTCTCCAGAATTAAGAAGTCTTCGCATTGTACCTATAACCTCAACTTTATTTAACAAGGCGATCGTAGCGTAATATTTCACTGCGGCATTTGAAGATTACAATAAAAATTTTATTACTTCATATAAATTCCTTGTGCCAACCAATTTAACGTTTGTTTTTTTAAAAACAATAATGAACAGACAGTTAATGTTGTAATAGATTTGGTCTAAATATTCGTCTACCTTTACAACAACGTATTCACTATCTCGGTGAAGTATTTTTGACTTAAAATGTAGTATTTCAAAAAAGTGCAAACAATCTTCATTACAAGTATGAAACAAAGTCGCTTTCGCTGTCCCTATCTCCCTTTGTAAGTTTAAATCTTGAAAACTACGCAACGAATTCGGATGCGATTTCTTTTAATAGATAAAGTGATTGAAGAAGAAGGTTTACATGAATATTTTGTACCCGTCATACTAGTCATGTATAAATTATCTCGTGTCACGGTATTCTCTAAAGCGGTTAGACTGATTTTTATTAAATTAAGGACAGAATTGAAGATTTTTAATTAATTATATTTGGTAGCTGTGAGAATAGGTCTAAAGTTATATTTCATAAGATAAGATAATATACTTAGGCAGAGAGAAAAGAGCTGAAGTTGAAGAGATACTAAGGCTGAGAAGTCAGCTGGTGTATTCATAATCTCTATAAAATGTAATGTTTAAATTATCTCTGGTCGCCCCTGTGGTCCAACACTTTGGTCTCGGGTTCGATGTCTTGGTCAGGCAGCAACAATATATATATATATATGCCTGGTCAGTAAAAAGCTTTATGAGCCACGGTGAAATGTGAGTGCCTTGGTGGTGGCTCTGCGATATGGGTGTGGAGACATTTTTTTGAATCCTCAGTAGCTCAAATGGTTGGAGCATTCGTCGGCTTAAGACGAAAAGTTACAGGTTCAAATCCTGTTTCGGTCGAAATTTTTTTTCTTTGTAAATTTATAGAATTTTTTTGAAATTTTTAAATTATGTCCTCTTTTGTTTAAAGCTGATTTTTTGTATTAGTTCCCATCGCTAATTCAGTTTTTAAGAGAACAGTGAAAATGAAGCGAATTGGAGAATTAATTCATACATTCATCCTCGATCTGACTTATTGAAACATTTATGATCCTTTGTTCATAATGTGTACTTCAATTCAATTCTTTTACTGCAATTTTATTTTTATTGTACGTACAGAAAAACGACGTTTAGTTTGAATCTACGCGATTTCTTAAAAAAAGGCAATAAAGGCACTTTACAAACTGTATTTTGTTTGTGCCAACTAAGGGGGGACGCAAACAGTCTGGAGTTCGGACACGTTGTAGTTCACAAGTTCAACAACAGGCACGTTCACTGGGGAGAATAAACAAGACGCCTAGTTTATTGGGCTGCTTTATTTTAATATATGTTGCAAATGTAGCGAATAAACATTTAACTTTGATAAAATGTTTTTGTAATCAATGTTATTATACAACAAACAAAATTTGTACAAAAGGCGAACTTAATTCCTATTGGCATTCTCTACCAGGCAACCTTTACTACAATTTTGGATGTATAAATAGGAGAGAATAAACAAGTGTCTAGTTTATGGGGCTGCTTTATTTTAATATACGTTGCAAATGTAGCGATGGATAAACATTTGACTTTGATAAAATGTTTTTAGTAATCAATGTTATTACACATCAAACAAAGTTTATTTTGTACAAAAGGCGAACTTAATGCATATTGGCATTCTCCACCAGGCAACCTTTGCTAGAATTTTGGATGTATAAATTGGAGAGAATAAACAAGACGCCTAATTGGGGCTGCTTTATTTTTAGTATAGGTACGTTGCAAATGTAGCGATCGATAAACATTTGACTTTGATCAAATATTTTGAGTAAACAATGTTATTATGCATCAAACAAAATTTGTTTGTATAAAAGGCGAACTTAATGCCTATTGGCATTGTCCACCAGGCAACCCTTGGGCCAACAGAGAGTAAAGTTTTGCAGATAAAGGTTTTGTAATAAAAAAACGAGTAAGTCGCAAAAATTAGAGAAATGAACAATGAGTTTTGGAGCCATCGTGAATGAAAATGGTCGTAATTTTTTTATAATAATTGAATTTCGTGTTTATATTGAGTGAAATTGGTTAATTTAGGTGGGAACCCGATTAATTTTGTTCAGTGAAAGTGCACAAATGAAGTAATCATGAAGAAATTAGTGTATCGTATATTTCCTCCCTGCTGTCCAATCTCCATAGACGAGCTTGAGTAACGACTCCACCGTTTTACTCAAGACCCAGACATGACTTTGTTAATAGTGACTAATGACTGAAATAAAAACTTAATTAATACCAAAGACATGGCAGAGTGGCCTAAAAGTCGCCGTAGCCGGTCCCAGAAAGGGGCAAATTAACTACTAATAATAAAGGGTTTTTGGCGACATCGTGAATGAAGATGGTCGTATTTTTTCAAAATTATTGAATTTCGTGTTTATATTGAGTGAAATTAGTTAATTTAGTAGGTAATTGGCTTAGTTTTGAACGTGAACGTGCACAAATGAAATAATCATGAAGAAATTAGTATATCGTGAATTTCCTCGCTGCCGCCAAATCTCATAGACGAGCTTGTATAACGAAACCACGGCTTTACTCAAGACCCAGACCTGACTTTGTAAATAGTGACTAAGGACTGAAATAAAGAATTAATACAGAAGACATGGTAGCATGGACTAAAGGCTTTTATCGGCCCCACACAGGGGCAAATTAATTAACAACAACTGATAAGAAAGAGTTTTGGCGCAATCGTGAATGAAAATGGTCGTAATTTTTTTTCATTGAATTTCGTGTTTATATTGAGTAAAATTGGTTAATTTAGGTGAGGATTAGTTTAATTTTGTTTAGTGAAAGTGCACAAATGAAATAATCATAAAGAAATTAGTGTATCGTCTATTTCCTCGCTGCCGTCAAATCTCACTAGATGAGCTTGGGTAACGAAGCCAACGCTTTACTCAAGACCCTGACCGGACATGACTTTGTATATAGTGACTAATGACTGTATAAGAACAATTAATACGGAAGACATGTGACCAATGACTGTATAAGAAATAATTAATACGGAAGACGTGGCAGCATGGCCCAAAAAGGGCCCGGCTTAGCCGGCATAGCCGGCCCCAGAAAGGGGCAAATTAAATTAAAAAAAAAACAATAATAAAAAAAGGAAAACAATGTAATTCTACAAACTCAAGTTAAATACTCTAGTGTGTCATGTAATATTAAGTCAACATTTGTACAATGACGTGCATAAATTTAAAATAAACTAATTTAAATAGTCATTGTCAATGAAAAAAATTAACCAAATTTCCTATTGTATTAACAGAAATAAATTGAACTCAGAAACAATGTTTAACTACACTAGAACCTATTTTACAAGTCACTAACATGATTTCCGAGCGCATTAAATTATTTTAATCGCTGCGTCGGTGTAAATGGACAAGTTCTTGCTTTTGTCTTCACGTGGTTAGATATAAATCAGTCTGCTGAATTATCTTTCGACTTGAACTAGTATTCCTATTGATAAGCTCCATTTAAGGTGAAACAACTATTTGATATAGAGCTTTTTGTTGGTACCACTACCATGAACCTTTATCGACTTGATACAATTTATTTACAAGCACTTGTATTTTCCACAATCTTTTTTTATAGGTTAGCCAATCGGTTAAGCTATCAAGCATCATCAGAGCTATATGACAATATATATAATTAATAACATAATCATATATATAATTATCGCCTCTGTGGTCTAGCGGGTCAGGTATTGGACTTGACTGCATGAGGTCCCGGATATTCCCGGGTCGGGCAACAAAAAGAAGATTTGGTTTTTCCAATTTTCTAATAAAAAAAAAGTTGCTCTTGATTGGATATGTGCCCGGTTGGCGATAGGCTTGCCACCTATCACATTATGGGACTTAGTGTCTTCGGCTAGTCGCGGATGCCCTGGTTGTGCCCCTGCCTACTCCTTCTGGGATATGGGCGTGAAGATACTTTTTTTTATACATAAAATTTAGCTACTTGGGTAGAATTTGCACTTACTAAAAAAGTTTGACGATTCTGTTTTTGATTGCTATGCTAAAAAATTAATAGATACGAGAGAAAAAGAAAATTCGAAAAACCCAATTTTTTTGTTGCCCGATCCGGGAATCGAACCCGGGACCTCATGCAGTAAAGTCATTAAAATTTTTATAAGATGACAAATACGAAATTTTTACTCCTGGTAGAGTGTTGTGCACCTTCCGAAACAGTGACTCTGCCATGTTCCAGTCTGGAGGAAAGGGTAGCTGGTATACTTTCACAATTGGCTTAATATCCCGGCCACAGGACTGTTATAAACCTGTAGCGTTTATGCTGTCTACAGGCCACCGTTATTTGTTACCATCAGGAGACCCATGTTCTTAATCGCTGACCTCTCACATAAAAAGTGCCTAAAGTGCCTAAAAATCATAAATGCTGGATTTTGTCAAAATGTAACGAGGCACAGAAACAAACGCTTTTCCTGGTGATACGTGCCGCCTATAGACACCAAAAGGTGTATTGTGAACCTGGGATGATCTGTTAAGCATCTTGGTTAATTGGAATTTGGTGTAGATCATTACGGACATGGGAAAAAATAGGGCTGCGGTTGCCAAACTGGGCTATTCGTTGTAAGATTTCCACTGTAACAGTACTAGTTTTTTTTTGGTATTGGAAGGCAAACAAGCAGACGGATTCCCTGATGGTAAGAAATTCACGCCGCCTAGATACATCAAAGGTAGTAATGGTGCGTTGTCAACCTGAGGCCGGGATGTTAGGCCTCGAGAAAAAGTAAGTTTACCGGCTACCTTTACTCCAAACCGGAACACGTCATGACGTTATGGCGGCAGGAATAGGATAGGCGGTGGTACCAATCCGGGTGAGTCGGTGCGAAACTCTACCACCTAGTCAGATGTCACGGTGTTAGTGACGGTAAGCCTATGCTCGCCTTTTACGAGCTGCCTGGCAGGAAGGCAGATGGTCTTTTCTGCAAAGGAGCCCGGAACAACACGGGGAAAGGGAAGGGAATTTAAGTAATTATAAGTTTTTTTTTTGTTATTCTACCACACTGTGGTGCGTTGACATTTCTATCAATCAGCTAAGTAACCATTAAAAGTGAACGAGAAAAAGGACGAACCCACTCTAGACATCTTAAAAAAACAAATTGTAAAAACGTTACATTCATTTTAACATTTTAAACGTAGCATTAATGCTTAGTATTCGAGCAAAAAACGTAAAATGCATCCGTTGTTCGGAATGAGCCATAATTGCGAGGTAATAGACAAGGCGGGGATCGAACTGGCACCGCTCCGTCTGCGGCGACGACCTTGACGCCGGCTGCGACCCCATTTTACGGTAATGAGCGTATTAATCCAGTTACTATACCATGTTATATCATGGCAGCTTTTTATGCAGGACTAGCTAAGCCGACAAACTTTGTATCTTCAGACATTGGCTACTAATAACAGTTTTTATGGAAAAAATGAAGTGTTTTTGCTAAATTTCGCTAAGGTTTCGTATTTTGTTAATAAGTATTTTACTTTTCGATTTTTGATAAATGTAGCAATTCTCCATTTAAAATCAACAAATAATAGAATTTATTAGAAGAAAATAAAAATACGGGTTGCACTCCGGGAATGCCGACAGAAGTTAAAACTTGAATATTAACGTAGTGTAGTTTTGATATTTTGGAATGGTTAGGGAATAATTTTGCACGAATTGCTTTAATTGTCAGTATGAAAGTATTATAATTTATGTGGGAGAATACAATATTCATTTATTGCGCTATCGTACACAAACATGACAACACGAATATTCGCTCAATTTTCGTCTTACGAAATTTCAGGTCACTTGTCCTGACCCGAGTTTAGAAGTTTTAACTCTTTCCAAAAAAAGTGCGCAACCACGCGAAATAATTTTCACTTCAATAATGAAAAATTAGTCAGTTTTTGAAGTGAAACTTCTTTATCGGGGTTGGTAAAAAATTTAGCGTAACATTTTTTCGTTATGCGACACATTTTTCCGTTACGCGCCATCTTTGTTCTTATCCTTACCACGCGTGATTCGAAATATACTTCCTGAAGCGGAGTAGGGATTGGCAATAAACTTTATTTAACCGATTTCTGTAAAGTTGCATACAGTACCTACATTATTTGTTGAAAAATAACTTCATAAAGAAGTTTCACTTATTCACTTCTTACGAGTGTACGCTAGTACACACACACACATTTTTTTTCTTGTGACGTCCGCTTTAGCCCCATGTTCCTTATGATCGAAACCTAAAAATACAACGTTTAGTAGTTCGTCCTATGATATATGTACTCCCACAATTACTGTCAAGGCCGGAGCGGGAGTAGAACAAAAGGAGCCGTTGATAATGTCCTAGAGTCTAGGACATTGTTAAGGGCTTTAAAAATCAAAGAATTTATATAACCGTTATCTAGTTACAGCTACATAATTTAATTAGAATAAGTGTTGATAGTTGTAATAAATTCACTTTAAAAAAATGTTATTTACGACATATAAAGCCAAAGTATAAGCATTAACTATAGGACTTTGGCAAACAATGTCCATCTACGCTGATTAATGGCTTATTCCGCCCTATATACCTACAGATAATGTTCACGCCCTTATCACAGTAGGTATAATACTTAGCTGAAGTGTAAATAATATCCTAGTAGTGGCTTTGTCCGTCACCTTTACTTCATTGGAACTACCTATTACTTATTCTGTGTCTAACATCCGTATTCAAGAAGTATACTTTGCGAAGTAATGAAACAAAGGTGTGCAAATTGTGCAAATTACGACATTTAGCTATGCGTTCCTTGGGTTCATCAAGCCATCCAATTCATAATAATTTTTAAATATTGTGTATGAATTAGAAGGAATGCATAGTTAAATGACGTACTTCGCACAGCGTTGTTTGCGTTGTTTAATTACTTAGCCAAGTATGCTTCTTGAATACGGGTTCAAGTAATCCTGAAGTAACTGGAAAGCCGGGAAACTTACACTAGTAAACCAAGTCCCAGGTTGAAACAATTCATTGTTAATTTTCAGGCATTGAATTCGAAGGAACGCATAGTTAAATATCGTAATTCGCACAGCATTATTTCATTACTTAGCTAAGTATGCTTCTTGAATACGGGTTAAAGTATTCCTGAAGTAATTGGAAAGCCGGGAAACTTACACTACTAGTAAACTACTAGTAAACCAAGTCTCCGTTAAAACTATTCATGGCTATTTACAATACTGGAACTTGTATACGTGTTTGGAATGAGAGATAGTAGAGTGATAGACAAAACAAGGATCGAAGTGGCACCGCACCGTCTGCGGCAACGACCTTGACGCTGTCTGCGGTTAGGTATATAACACGATAATGAACGTATTTAACCAGAATGTATGTAATTGAATACATGAATGAATGAATTAATTCATTTAATTATGTTGACGTGTTCCTGTTCTACGGGTAGGGTAGCCGGTAAACTGACTTTTACTTGAGGCCTCATCCCGGCCTCAGGTCGGCAGCGCACCATTACCACCTTTGGTGTCTCTAGGCGGCGTGAATTTCTTACCACCAGGAAATCCATTTGCTTGTTTGCCTTCCAATATCATAAAAAAAGACAGACACTGCTCTTTTGATGGTATCAACAGCGGTATGTAAAGACCATAAATGTTGTAGGTCCGTCACTGTCTTGTGAACAAAGTGTTAGGCTTTTTGTGCAAATCTACCAGCTACCCTACCTTCCGGGCCGGAACCTGACACTATAGTCACTACAGGTAAGGTGGAGGATCCCTTCTTAGGAAGTTGCTGCCCAGCACTCTATTAGTATTTAAATAAAAAAACTATTTCTCACAAATAGTTTTGACGCAAAAGATATCTAATTTTTTACCAACTATTTAATTATGCGTAATTCTTGGCATGTTATTTAAGTTTGATATTTATAACATCTTAAAATGTTAATTCATGATTTATTCAAATAGCCCTATTAAAAAGTAATTAAAAATGTTGTTTTATGATGTTAAACCAACAAGCATCTATCTTTTATTGAAGTAATAAATTAACTAGTCCGAACCACTTGGTGCTAGACATTAAAGTTCAGTGGCACGAAGTCTAGAGTTTTTGCGCGGTCTAAATGTCATGGATAGTCATGTTTAGAAATAGCCTTGAATTTGCTAGCGTTCATTTGGGCTGTGTGCAGTGAATGTGCCAAAATTAACAATGGTTTTATACTTAAATGAATTTCCTACAATTTGGTTTAAAAAAAATTTTGTGTTTTGTATACTAAAGGCCGGAATGAAGCTGCGTAGACCTTATATTCGATACCTGACATGGAACAGAATAAAAAAATCATATCTTCATATAAAATCAATGCCACTTTTCGTTGTAATTTTGTAACTCAAGACGGGCTTACTTATCCGAATCAAATGTTAAGGCTCTGTTCGGACTTTTTACTAACAAATGAATTCAATAAATGGCGGATCGTTTTGTTATTTGGTATTTCACTATCAAATTGAAACTTCTTTCAGATGGCGATTGTCCTGTCATATAAAAACTTTTTGAGATGTTTTTTTTTTTTGAAGTGAAACTTCTTTATCGGGGTTGGAAAAAAATGTAGTGTAACATTTTTCCGTTACGCGTCATCTTTTTTCTTATCCCTACCACGCGTGATTCGAAGTATACTTTCTCCAGCGGAGTAGGGATTGACAATAAACTTTATTTAACCAATGTAAAGTTGCATATAATAAATTATTTTTTGAAAAATAACGTCTGATAAAGAAGTTTCACTTCTTCACTACTTACGAGTGTACGCTAGTACACGCACACATATTTTTTTTGTTTTGTTGTGTTACTTATGTCATTCATGCGGTCATATACTTACGTAGCGAAGCACGTACCAGGCCGCTGCGCTAGTATGTCATATTTTACATGTTACGTTGTTGATGTGTTTTAAGACTTTTTATTTTTTAAAGTATTTATTTTTTTAGTAGTTCTAGTAACAAGGAAACTGTGCAGGTTTGCAAGGATTGTGACATTTGGCAATCAATACTTCGTTAGGAGTTGACGTGATAATAGATCTCAGTAAATAAAGTTCTAAATATGTTTGAAGTAAATATCGGAATAAGAATAATTCACAGAGATTGAGTTTGCATTTGGAGATTGCATTGAGTTTTAAAAAAATATTAAAATGTTTGGCCGTATTACTTCTTACTCTCACAATAGTAAAACGGTTGACAACGTTTGATATTAAATTTAAACCAACTCAGTTGTACAACTGCAAAAAAATTAACTTCAAATTTAAACACCGCTTCAAAAAATATGCATTATTGAATATAATTTAAAAATCACTTCTTGGATCTAATTCAAATTTGTTTGGGACGCCATCTTAATCATGTTCTATGTTTTGAAAAAAGTACCATCAAAATCCATTCGCTATTGGGCAAGTAACCAATTTAAAAAGCTTACGAAAAAACATGACTCGGATCTATAACCTCATTTTTCGGTTAAATAAATATCGCTCTTTTAATAATTCAGTAGACGGTCTCTTGCGAAAACGCTTGTGGTTTAGCAAAATCGCTTTCTTTTCAACCTTGATTACTCTTGGCTGCCTCCCAAACCGGCTTCCGAATAAATAATGCTCGGTCACCTCACATTTTGTCAAGCTATTCATGATGTTATTTTTATATCATCCCTTGTGTGTCAGGGCCAAGGATATTTCTATAGTCTATTTATTTTGTACAATTTTGTTCAGTGAAAGTGCACTTAAATGAAATAAAATCCAATTTTCCCGGAAGTGTTTAAAAATGAAATCTATCCATTTTCGTTTGTCCTACCATGCTTATAGCACCCTGTACGTGTACTATTTACAGTAAATACTAGAGATTATTAATAATATAGATAGAGATTACTAATAATAAATGAAAAATATTTACTAATATCCTACCTCAGCTACGAAACATGTGAAAATATCGCACACAACACTAATGGCTTAACTTACCTAATTCGTAAAGTAAAAAAAAGTAAAAACAAATAGGTAAAGTAAATACAGGAATTACTAGTTATTTTAAATAGAAAATCCTCATGTCGGTTACAAATTTATGGATCGTTAAACATAATGAAATGCAAAGTAAGGGATAGAAGGTGTTGGCAGAGATAAAAGTTACTGCCCTTGTATTAGGAGCACCTGCTACTTTAGACCCAAAGCTAATTTAATCATACACGTTTCAGAGGGCAATAAGTTTTATTGTATGGTAACAAGCGCATTATTATAACCGACCCTAAAAAGGGAGACGTTATGTTATAAGGCATATTTTTGTATGATTGTTACGCGATTTCTTATGATTTTTGTGTTTGTTGTGCAATTACTCAACCAATCCTAATAATATTATAAACTGGCTGTCCCGGCGAACTTCGTTCCACCCGTTCAGTTTGTATGGGATAAAGTAAAATGTTGTTTTTCTTAGTTTTCTCGCAAGATTTTTTGCTTTTTCTTATCTTTTAAACCTTCCCTGGACTTGAACAAATAATTTAAAACCAAAATTAGCGAAATCGGTTCAGCCGTTCTCGAGTTTTAGCGAGACTAACGAACAGCAATTGATTTTTATATATATAGATGCGAAAATTTTTTTGTTTGTAACTCCTTCACGCGAAAACGGCTGAACCGATTTTCATAACATTTGGCACATACGTAGAGGGTAATTTGGATTAACATATAGGATAGTTTTAGGCCCGAAAATATGTTCCTGTGAGATTGTAAACCACGCGGGCAACGCCGCTGGCAACAGCTAGTAATGAACAAATTTTGATGCTTCGTTTTCGGAATTGAAGTCGTGTTTGTACAGTTTAACTGCATTTTAATAATAATTATTTCCCTGTCTTGATTCGGGCTCCTTTGCAGAATAGACCATCTGTCTTCCTGCCAGTGAGCTTTTAAAAGGCTAGCTTAGTCTTACCGTCACTAACGCCGTCACATCCTACCAGATGGTAGAGTTTCACAGCGACTCGCTTGGATTGGTACCAACGCCTTACATATTCCTGCCGCCTTACGTCAGTGCTTGGAGGGTATGGTAGCCCGTAAACTTACTTTTGCTTGAGGCCTAAAATCCCGGTCTCAGGTTGGCAACTCACCATTACCACCTTTGGTGCCTCTAGGCGGCGTGAATTTCTTACCATCAGTAAACCCGTCTGCTTGTTTGCCTTCCAATACCATAAAAATAATTAAAAAAAAACAGTGAAATGACAAATCTAAAGCTTAATCATTTCCGAGTAACTTAGACAGATTAGACATTTTTAGCTATTTGAATTTAGCTTATTTTAATTAATTATAATCCATTATTTTAATCATGGTTGTATGGAATACTACTATTATTAAAAGTTTGCATGTCTATTACGCTTTTACGGCTAAATTGATAGGCCGCCTTTGATGAAATTTGTCATTCAAGTAGTTAAAGACCCGAGTTCAATCTTCAAAATTTCTTTCCAAACTTTTTTCCAAAAATCTTTTCCAAAGGACTTTTGTTATTAATGAAGGATTAAAGTTTGTATAAAAGTCGCAACTATATCAAACAGACGAAGTCGCGGGTGAACAGTTAGTTGTTTAATATTAAATAATAATATTTGTTCCGTTTTTCTATGTTATTTTAAACCGCGGACATGAGTTATTTATTCCCGAAGAGGTAGGCACAGGTACAGCCAGGGCACTTACAGCTAGCCGAAGACACAGACACAAAGTCCCACAATGTGAAAGGTAGCAAGCCTATCGGGCACATCAGTTACTTAAGGGGCCATATACGCTAAAATACGTCAGCAGTTTACTGTTTATTTCATACAAAGCAATCATGGATCTTGCTGACAAAAATACACAAGATTAACATTAATATGCTTTACTAGTAGTGTTTCCAAAACACGATTCATTTCACTTTGCTTGATAGAAAAAAATCAAAAAGTTAACCCTTTTTTGAAAGCAAAACGCAAATGTCTACTTCAAATATGAAAATACCGACACCAGATTTAACGTAAACATAGATAAGTACTCGTACTATACCTAAAAGATAAGTGTTTCAGTTTTTATACTTTTTTCAAATTACTTTTATAGTGTCAAAAATAGTGATTTGTCGCTTAAGACGTTTACTTTAGAGCGCCATTGTTCATAGTAATCATGGAACTGGGGAGCGCGGTGATTGGCTATTCTGGCTGGCTGAGTATGGGGCCTTAATAATATGATGGTTTTAATTAGTTGTTTTCTAATTTGACAGGTCCAATATGTGGTGGACAGTGTTGTGGCCGAGGGCGGGAGACACACCTCCGCAGTTTTATTCAGAAGACTTCAGAAGAACGGGTCGTAGCCTCTACAAGACCCATAGCAGAGCTACTGTTAGCTACGAAAAGAACATTAGAAGGTATGACCTAAGCTTAAGGTATTTTTAGTGTCATACTCTATAGCCTATAGCATAGTCGCCGTGATAGATATCGATAAATTATATCCAGTATTGGGGTAGGTTAAGCCTCAACAAACACTAAGCTTTTTCTAGGCGTACTCATTTTGCCATACTCTTTTTCTACATCTTATTATTACCTTTTGGTATCTTCAAAGTATCTTCAGGCCCATATCCCCGAAGAAGTAGGCAGAGGCACAACAAGGGCACCCACGACTAGTCGAAGACACTAAGTCCGACAATATGATAGGTGGCAAGCCTTTCGCCAACCGGGCACATATCCAATCCCGAGCAACGTTTTTTTATTAGAAAATTGGAATTTGTTTTTCTTGCCCGACCCGGGAATCGAACCCAGGACCTCTTGCAGTCAAGTCCGACAACTGAACCGCTAGACCACAGTCCTATCATTTTTGTCCTTTATATAAGCGACTTTAGGGTTAAGTTAGATTTCTAATTGTTCTTTTTGGTTAATGATATATGTAGTAAGTCTATCAATAAATGTTTTTTGTCATTTTTGTCAGACACATTGAGAGACAGACAAACTTTCGCATTATTATTATTAGTATAGAATTTGATGCGAAATAAATAAAACTAGTGGTCGCCCTATGGTCGAAATTCGACCATTCTAATATTTTAATATCCAAATTTTTATATCTTGTCGATAAGAACGCCATCTTCATTACTCAAGACCAAATACTTTGTTTCCAAACTTTTTAGTGCGCCATCTGCGATCTTTTATCGATATCATTAATATATTTGTTTACTGGGAAACTAGCCTTAAGCTGCTTATACATTATAATGTTAGACTAAAATTTATGTACGCTATAAACGCTAGATGTGGCTCTTCACACATGTCTGGAGAAATTAAAAAGGTAAAAGTGACGTAGCATTTTTGTTTTTAAAGATTTGACCTATATTTATAGGAACTAGTGGTCGCCCGTAGGTCGAAATTCGACCATAATAAATTTTGGTATCTTGTTGATAAGAACGCCATCTTCATTTCTCAAGACAAAGTACTTTGTTTCCAAACACTTTAGTGCGCCATCTGTAATCTTTTATCGTTATCATCAATGTATTTGTGTGTGTCAAATGCATGGTAGTGTGGGTAATGTTTTATTTATTGATTTGATGTACTTTATAAGCATTATGATTGAAAAATATTGGCGTTCTGCTGTTCAAAGTTTTGGCATCACGTATTAATATAAAGATAACTTAATTATCATCAAACTTATCGGCGTAGATTCTAGCTAGATAACCATCTGTTGCTTGTTATCCTATTTCTAACAAACCAGAAAACAATCCATTTTTCATGACTACCCAATCAATATAACTAAACAATAACCGCATGTAACCAATCAAAGTGAACCCCACCGCACTACCCTTTAACTTAGAAATGTTGGACACAATTTCAGATCTTAGTACCATTGCTTTAGGCGTATGTTTCTATAAACGGAATATTTGGAATCATTTGCTTATCCACAATGTTTGACAAACAAGCCCTCGCCGCTAAATTAGGCATCCCCTGTGTATATTATCATAGTATAAATATTTACATTTAAGATTCATCTTAAGGATCCACAACATAATACTATCGGCCTTTCCCGGCTTCTTACGTATGGAGATTTATTGTTTCTTGTCACAAATACGACTTATTTTCAGTCATTATGAAAGTTATTTTTTTATGTTATTGGAAGGCAAACAAGCAGACGGATTTCCTTGTGGTAAGAAATTCACGTTGCCTAGTGTCGCCAAAGTTGGTAATGGTGCTTTGCCAACCTAAGGCCAGGATGTTAGACCTAGAGCAAAAGTAAGTTTACCGGCTACCTTTTCCTCCTAACAGGAACACGTCAGCGGCAAGTACTGACGTTATGGTGACAGGAATAGGTAAGGCGGTGGTACCCATCCGGGCGAGTCGCTGCGAAAACTCTACCACCTAGTAGTATAGTTTTCGTTTCGTTTTCACGCACCGTGACATCTACTAGGTAGTAGAGTTTTCTTTGTCTAGGTGCTAGCTGCCTGGCAGGATGACAGATGATCTATTCTGCAAAGGAGCCCGGACAAACACGGTGTACGTAAGTGATAGTATAAGATTATAACGGTATGAAAAATCCAAATCGGTCTTTAAGTTGAGTGAAGCTATATATACATTAACTTAGTATTTTCATATACATTAACTTTTTTTTATCAAAAACATATTTGTTACTTAAGTATGAATTAATTAACCAAACGGTTGTTTACTAAAGTAATTTATAGCCAAACAAAATAAGAATAAAAACTTTCAAAGTATTTATTTTAGAACTTGTGCTTCGGATAAATTTCCCCAAATTTTGAAGAAACAAAAAATTTCGTTTTAGACAAGATTTGAACCATTTCGTTTCAAGCCGACATTTCATTTGTGCACTTTTACTGTATAAAATTGTACAAAATGCCACGAAAATTGACTTATTACACTCAATATCAACACGAAATATAATAATTATTAAGAAAACTTAGACCATCTTTTCTCTCGATGGCGCCAAAAACTCACAGCGGAGGTTAATAACCAAAAGAGCTTTGTGACAAAAATGTTACTTATAATGTTATATTTTACTATCCACACAATCGATACGTTTATGTCATAATAAAAACCTTATTGCCGCCATATTTGTGAACGTCAAACGTACTTAAGCTGTAGGGATCAACCACACCTGAATCATATAAATCTGTCAAGCGAATTGGCAGTATGAAGGTCTGTGCACACACATCAGTTCAGTGTCCGGGACATATCAAGGATATGGCTGAGCTGCCGGTAACGTGTATGGGCGTCTTGTCTCTTTTCTCCCACACATACATGAATAAATCCAAGTTAAGTTTTTCGTCTTTTATTATTTCATATATCCATATGTATAATGTATGTAACAGCGACCCAATCGTACAATACGTAAAATGAGCTTGGTATCAAAAGCTCGTCATAAATCAGTGATTTGCAATAAATAAATGCTAGAAAAATGTCGGCGCAATGACATGCGTTCCGTCTAGGGATGGATTTAGAGGTTCGTAGGCCTCGGGGCGATAAAGGAGTTTATGGCCTCTGGCTGGCCGCATTTTTTTTTAAATAAAATGAACATTTTTTCATACAGAACAGAACAATATAATCATGTTTGGACAAAGTATTATAGGTAAACGTAAAACAATAAAACAAAGGAAAATATTTTTTGTCTAGGTATATATTTAGTATGGGGCCGTCGTTTGTGCCTGAGATTTTTGCCCTTGTTGCCCTATTTTTAAATCCGGCCTTAGTCCCGTCATTCGACCCTGACGTGTTTGATCAAACTCTTGGACAAGTCATTTAAAGATATTTTTTCAGTTCTTCGGAAAATATCTGACACATCCCGGACATTGCACTGATGTGTGTAGACCTTTAGGTAGTAAAGGGTATTTCCATAATTACCCTTACTTGTATCCAAGCGAAAGATTCAAAAATAACTTATCCAATAATATATCTCGATGAATAAAATTTTACAGCCGTTCGCCTGCAAATAAAGCCATAAAATCGGAATCGTATTCTGATATTAATTTGTAAAAGCCCACAAAATACACCAGTCAGTTTTATTTGAAGAGTAAACCAAATAAAATTTGATGACTAAAACCATTAACTCGTCAGCAAGGTTGTACGTTTCACAGTGAAACATAGTTTAGGAGAGTGTTGCGAGATTACTGTATACATTTCAAACTACATCAAAAAGTAATCAGAAAGTGATACTTACTTCTTTGGTGTTTTTCTTTTATAATTTTCTTCTTTAAATATTTTGTCATTGAAAATAGAAATGTTAAATGAAGCTTTATTTACTTCTACAAGATTTTAGTTTTTTCTGGAAATATTTACACATTAAAAAATTTTGTAAGTAAACTAAGTAACATTCTGTGTATTGTGGAAAATGCAAGTGTTATTTGGAAAGTATGTATACATAGGAATTGCAACAAGGGCCAACGATAAAGAGTATAAATTTCAAAATACCTTATCCAATAATATATCTCGATGAATAAAATTTTACAGCCGTTCGCCTGCAAATAAAGCCATAAAGTCGGAATCGTATTCTGATATTAATTTGTAAAAGCCCACAAAATACACCAGTCAGTTTTATTTGAAGAGCAAACCAAATAATTCTCCCCGTATTGGTCCGGGCTCCTTTGCAGAATAGACCATCTGCCTTTCTTGCTAGGCAGCTCGTAAAAGGCGAGCATAGGCTTATCGTCGCTGACACCGTGACATCTGACTAGGTGGTAGAGTTTCGCAGCGACTCACCCGGATTGGTACCACCGCCTTACCTATTCCTGCCGCCATAACGTCATGACGTGTTCCGGTCCGGAGGGTAAGGTAGCCGGTAAACTTACTTTTGCTCGAGGCCTAACATCCTGACCTCAGGTTGGCAACGCATCATTAACATCTTTGGTGTCTCTAGGCGGCGTGAATTTCTTACCATCAGGAAATCCGCCTGCTTGTTTGCCTTCCTATAAAATAAAATAAAAAAATTTGATGACTAAAACCATTAACGTCATAATTGCTGACGCCACAATTGTCTTCTCCATGATGATGACTCATTTTGGGTCTTCTCAAACAAACACAAGTGTTTTTAAACTTCGTTTATTTAACGGGCAGAGTAACGACGTCCCAGAGAGGTCCGTACTGTGCGGCGATCGGCGTGTGAATCGTGAATGCCTTGTCGCCTACAGTGCAGCCGTATTTATAAGGCTCGGCGCAAGTGCAGGTGCAGGTGTTTACAAGTCGTTAGGCTAAGTATTGAAATACTAATGATAACCTTAATTTCACATCGCAATAAACTCAAAGTAATCAACTGATAGTTTATAAACTAATTTTCTGGACATCATCAAATTATTTAACTTAATAAAATTATTCTAGTTATTCAGAGGAACTATGTGGTTGCGCCGACATATATTAATATATGAATTAATTAATATCTCTGGACAAGTTACACAAATTGAATCTATCCCCAAAGTAAGCAAATTATATGCTTGTGTCAACGATTTTAATACATAGAATTTCTTAAATACATAACAAAAAAAAAACATTAAACACCCAAACTCGGAAATGCAGACATCTAAATGTTCATCAAACAAATGCCTGCCCCCGTCAATGTTAGGCGTGTACGCTAGCCACTCGACCAATCGACATTAAAAAGTAACTAAACTAAATAACATTCTGTGTATTGTGGGAAATGCAAGTGTTATTTGAAAAGTATGTATACAAAGGAATTTCACCAAGGGCCAACGATAAAGAGTATAAATTTTAAAATACATAATTTTATCTGAACTATATCTACTCAAAACTTGTAATCTCATATCTGAAACTGTATCAAAATATGAAATAACGTAAAAATAAAAAGTCAGAACATAATTCTTTACATCTTGTGAGTAGCTTTTGAGTGACTAATTATTTAACAGTGATGAAAAGTATCATATATAGTTTAAGTCCAACTACTACAACTAATTTGCTTCGTACTAAATAGTATCTAAAGGAGACAAATCTCCATATATACTACATACATATGAAGAAACTGGATTTTGAATATCGGTTTACGGTTTGAAGTAAATTTAGAAAAATATGCATGCAGCTTTTATAATGTGCTTTATTTGTATATTCAAATGCTATATTTATGATAAAGATATTTAAATTTTTGTACATATGTGTGACATTGATAGAAATAAATAATTTCTAAAATGTAGAAAATAGGCTAAAATTATATTAAAAACTAGATTGCAAGTGATATAAAAATACCAGTGGTGCTCTGAAATTAAGGCAGGAACTTTGCAATATAAACAACGCTTTATTACATTGAAATAGTATCAGAAATCAAAATCAGTAAACCAGTATTATGATAATCTATACATACAAATAAATAAAATTGAAGTTTCTATTTGTATCTTTAAAATAACCAATTTTTACTCTCTATATAAATGCGTGTTCAATATGTATATTCTATATAACAAAGTAATATTTTTTATAATTTTTGTCTTTTAGTCTGTCTGCCTCTTTGTTTCGGCTAATCTCTGGACCGATGTTGGCGGGATTTTCACTGGCAGGTTGCTAATGTAATAAATAGAATCAGATTTTTTAAAATTTATTTTTATGATATTGGAAGCCAAACAAGCAGACGGATTTCCTGATGGTAAGAAATTCACGCCGCCTAGGGACACCAAAGGTAGCAATATTGCATTGCCAATCTGAGACCGGGATATTAGGCCTCGAACAAAAGTAAATAAATATACAGGCTAGCTTGTCCTCCGAACCGGAACACGTCAACAGCAAAGCCGACGTTATGGGGGTAGAAATAGATAAGGCGGTGGTACCAACCCGGGCGAGTCTACCACCTAGTAAACTACCTACCAACCTAGTAAACCCCATTTTTTTTTAAAAAAATCTAGGAAAATCCAATCGCAAACATATTATAATTGTTACAATTAAGATTAATTTTTATTGAAACGACCGACGCTTAGCCTACATTGCATTATTTGTCTTTGTGTTTTACACTACGTTTTACTGGCGTGGATTAATTATGCAAATACATTAACAATGAAGGATCATCCGCTTATACGTTTGCATTGTGAAACGTATTCACAATATTGTTTGTAAGTAAATACAGATTTAATTAATGTTAGTATGTAACATGACCGCCTCGTTGGTCGAGTGGCTAGCGTACACGCCTAACTACGCCGATCAACCTCGAGGCTCGGGTTCGATTCCAGACGGGGGCAAGCATTTGTGTGATTAACATTTAGATGTCTGCATTTCTGGGTCTGGGTGTTTATTAAATTTATTCTGGTATCTATTTAAGTGTTTCTATGTATTAGTATCGTTGACTAACACCCATAACACAAGCGTATAATTTGCTTACTTTGGGGTTAGATTCAATTTGTGTAACTTGTCCAGTGAAATTTATTATTATCATTTATTCAGATTGCCTCTTATTTTCTAGGTTTATACATTTAGGATAAAAAACTGTATTAGAAATATAAACTTAAAAAAAATGATTGTTATTATTATTTAGGTACCATAATTTGTCGGCTCTGTGGTCTAGCAGTCCGACATCGTACTTGACTTCTTGAGGTCCTGGGTTCGATCCTCGGATCGGAAAACAAAAATTTTAGAAAATGTACAATTTCAATTTTCTAATAAAAATGACGTTGCCCGGGATTGGATTTCTTTTATACAAGAGCAGGCAAACGAGCAAGTGGGTCACCTGATGGAAAGTGATCACCACCGTCCACGGATATCCGCAACACCAGGAGTATCACAGATGCGTTACCGATCTTTAAGGAATGAGTACGCTCTTTTCTTGAAGGTCCCTTAGTCATAATTGTTTGGGAATACCACCCTCGGTATGATCGATCGGAGCCCGGTTGACGATAGGCTTGTCACCTATAATATCATATTGTGGGGCTTAGTGTCTTCGGTTAGCCGTGGGTGCCATGGTTGCGTGCCTCCGCCTACGCCTTCTGGGATATGGGCGTGAAGATACATTTCTATAATTTTTCCGCGTTGGGCCGGGTCTGATGAGTAGACTAGAGTCTCTGCCAGGTAGCTCGTAAGAGGTCATATAAGTCATTATCAACAAGACAACTGGTGGTAGAGTGCTGGTTAAACCCGGGTAAGGATCCACCACCTTACCTATCCCTGTAGCCATAATGATTCTGTCATGTTCCGGTATAGAACGAAGGGTAGCCGGTAGATTTGCCGTAAACAGCTTAACAATACCAACTTAATCCAACAGTGGTCTCGCCTCCAGTGAGCTTTCTATCTATATCTATCTTTTCTTATAAAAAAAGATATCATAGCCTCTAAATGTTATACCCTAAATGGACTCTATCAGTATTCCTTCGCATCTTGCTTTGATAAAAAAAAACAATAAATTAATTGGAGTCTGTCAGTATTCCTTTGCATCATGTTTTGATAAAAAAACAATAAATAAATAAAAGCACGTATCGATCCGCGTCGCTTTAGTTTTGCAAGTTCAATGACCTCAATATAATGAGTTTGAGAAACAATGGACACTCACCCTCAGTGAAGCGGCAAAAAGAAATTATTTAAAAGTACTAGCGGGGTTCAGGTTAAGGACCGTATTTGCCGCGGATTTTATGTTATCGATAAATAACTTATCGATTTTGCTGACGATAACATTGTTGCCCGGTAATAGGTTTTATATACTTCCCATTCTAAGCGTTTGGTGAAACTTCATTTGTGATTATGAATATTTTAGACTGTGTTGGTTCGGGTCTCTTTGTAGAGTATAAAACGTAGGTTGCACTCCAGGAGTGCCGGTAGAAGTGAAAACTTGAATATTAACGTTGTGCATTTTGATATTTTGGAATGGTTAGGGAATAATTTTGCACTTTTTATTACTTTAATTACCAGTACGAAAGTACTATAATTTATGTGGTAGATTACAATATTAATTTTTTGCGCTATCGTACACAAACATGACTACACGACCGTTAGCGCAAGCGCCCTGCGCCGTCTAAACGAAACAGCAGGCGCAGGCATACATTTTCACAGCACTGTAGACAGAGAAAGGAATACTTCCTCTCCTACGCCGCGCCGGGTGCTTACTCTCCATCCGTCTTACGAATTTTCGTTCAGGTCACGTGTCCTGAAGCGAGTTTAGAAGTTTTTACCCATTCCAAAAAAAGTGCGCAACGCCGCTAAAGAAGTTTTCACTTCAAAAAGATCACCTGAAAATGTCAAATAGACAATAAAGAGACATAGAAGCTCATATAATATAATAGGTATCCCAAAATAAATGGTCGGTCATGTTGGTTTCTGCCGTGTAGAACTAAAGTATATATAATAATAAAAAAAGTGTCTTTACGCCCCTGAAGTGGCCCGCAGAAGCGCTACCAGGGCACGCACGACTAGCTAAGACCAACAATGGGATAGGTGGCAAGACTATCGCCAAATGGCATGTATCCAGTCCCGGGCAAAGTAATTTTTATTAGAAAATTGAAAAAGCTTAATTTCTAATTATTTCGTTATTTCGGTAATTAACCCGGGACCTCCACCAGGCGACTGTAATATTTAAAAAAAAAGAGAAAAAAATGGACCATATGTTCCGTTGCCCGGCAATTCGTCAGATATAAGTATAAATTAGATATGTCATTGCCACCAAGATCACAAGTGGTAAAGTGCTGTGCTGCAACTTGTCCAGATGGTCCAGATCCACCGTCTAAACTATTCCTGAGAGCAAAGTGTCAGTATCTTTTTCCGGTTCAGGCGATAAGGTAGTCAGTATACTAGCACCTTTGGCCTAAAAACCTAACCTCAGGCAGCCACGCCCCTCCAACATCTATGGTTTCTCTAGACCAGGGTTGAACACTAATATAATTTTTACATATATATTTTAAACCAGACCTACATTAAATTGGAGAACTCTCTTAATTAAAATAATATAATAACGATGGCAGGTTACCAAAAGACCTTCATTAGACACAGTGTCGTCACAAAGCCGGGAACCTGCGACCCTTTCCCATTACGACGATAAAATAATTACACTTCTGTGAGAGGGACGCCAGGCTGTCTTTAATATTATGAATCTCTAATTTAAAAGTGGTCGAAATTCAAATAAATTTATTATAAATTATACATATTTGCACCACACTGTATGAATTTTATGAATGCTAAAATTCACACTTATTCACTCCATGTGTTTATAGTAGGGGAGCCTAGGATTATAAATGTGTAGTTACTCCAAAACCTTTGGACTTAGAGTATTAGATGGAGAATAAAAATTGTCTTGCGACGTTTCTAATTCTGGCGGTGTGAAAGCATCTATAAAGAAAAAATACAATCGAGTACAGACACTTAATCATACAAGACCGCATTAGATATTAATATTGTTAATCAAAGAGAATATAATCACATCGTGTTGTTAATGTGCTTCCGAAGAAGGAATATGTCAATCAGACATCGCTGTAATGACTACTAAATATAGATAATTTAATATTTAGAAAAAATAAACATTCACTTATTGGCATGCAATAAGCATAATGTACTTTAATCTGACATGTTTGAGTATTGTTTCAAGTTGAAAGAATTTTGACATATCAACTACTCTGCACGCACGCTACATATAAATTGGATACATATTGAAGGTGTCTAACCAAAGTACAAGGTATCTCACACATCATAATCTTATGTATCTAACTTACTGCGGACTTAGGTATTCTGTTTTTTTTTCGCTTATATTGAGGGATGTATTGTACAATATTTGATATCGAATCTAGATAATGCGTGTAGTTTTAGTTATCCTTGAAACGTTTCACCTACATTTTTGTAGTCGAATAAAACCACGCGTTCACACTTGCGACTCTCAAAACAATTAATTTATATCTATAATAATAAGAGCGATATTTTGACCTTAATATTTAACATATCTTGAAGACCTATTAGTTCTTCCTAGAATCTTATAGTTCCTTACATCTTTTTGTTTCTCTAAAATATCACGTTCTTTCAGTTCTAAGAATATCAGCTGTGGGACAAACGTGTCATTTGAAGCTTTAAGTATTTTATTACTTTTAAATTATGCCGACCTTATGCATGTGCTCAAATTGGTTTGTACTAAATATTCTTTTTACTAGTAACTAGCGGCCCGTCCCGGCTTCGTACGGCTATAAAATATACATAAAAACCTTCCTCTTCAATCACTTTATGTATTAAAAAAGCAGTATCAAAATCCTTTGCATAGTTTTAAAGATTGAAACATACAAAGGGACATAGGGACAGAGGAAACGACTATGTTTCATTAAACTTGATTTCAAACTATAAATTAAAAATTTAAATAAGGGCCGACGGTGACATGTCCTATTTAAACCTTAAGTAGGCAACATTAACGAAAGTACCCAGTGCGTAATTAGCGTTATGGGTTACTTAATTACCTACTCGTTAATGTGTTTGTTTTATTAACATCGTAAATCTCTATTTAATTATAGTAAGTTGAATTGTAATTTAGTTATACCAAAGACAATATAAATTGACTGATCTCAGGTTATACATATCCGTCTTATTTATAAATATGGGCTAAGGTAGGAATAAAATTAAGTTAATGTTATAATCTGTCAAACTCAAACTCAAATTATGTTTATTTTGTATATAAGGCATCTTACACATAAAACAAGTCAATGTTAACATAAATAATGTTGTCCATGCACAAACATTTATATCACAGAATAAACTTATGGCAAAACTTAGCAGAAATTATCATTTTAATCTTTCATTATTAACCGAGTGCTTAGAGATATTACGTATAATTATATAGAATTACAACCATAAAATGGGTACATAAAAATAAAGCTACCGACTTCATATTTATGCATTGTTGTCAAAGGGCACCGAGAGCGGAGCTAGTTGTCATTATTTTTACTAACATTTTTGTATGGAGTTACAGTTCCTCCTCTGGTATATTATTCTATGATATTTATGTACCCAATTTATCAAGTAGCTGACATGACTTCCTGACGACTTATGACTGATGACTAATTATAATTAATTGAAAATGATATAAAATTCGATTCAAATTTCCACTTGACTAATGGCTAAATACTAACGTGAAGGCCAAAACCTAAAGAAAGAAAGAAATTTATCAAGTAACATACATAACATTTCGTTTCCCAAAAAAATAGGGAAAAATATACAAATTACCAATGTGTGACAATTAATTTTATGTTTTTAATTATAATATTAGCATAGGTTAGTATCACATTGTAATAAGGACTATAGTAAAGTTGAACCTTAAAGTACTTTACTACTATTAGTAAGACGGCTAAAGTATATAGACCTATCCTTTTAAAACTCTTCCAGAATTTCAAGGTGTTTAATTAAATTGTACTCAGTAAAATAAATTGTTAATTTAATAATGGACTAAATGGATTTAAATTTATAAATGGATGTAAATGACTAGGTATACATAAAATAAAAACTAAGTTTAATAAGCAATTAAGCTGCTACGACCATTTAATTAAGTCGTGTGTGTTTGTTTAGTATGTCGTAAATATTAGTAATTTATAGAGCTGCTTAAATTTAACATCAAACAATGCCTAATATAATTACCTAATTTGTTTTACGATTGCTATAAACTTACATTTTTGTAATATTTTGTAGTTTTGACTTCATTCTTAAGATTCTGTAATTTCAAATTTGTTTTTATTGTTTTTTGGCGAAATTTTAAAATGTGTGAAGTGTTTTATATGTAAGATCTGGTTGTAAGTAGTCTTTTATATTAAACTAGCTGTCCCGGCGAACTACGTTCTATCCGGTCTGTTTTTATGAGGAAAAATTAAGTATTGTTTTTCCCAGCTATATTTCCCGGTTATTTTCTAGATGAGAACCTTCTTCTGACAATAGCTAACACAACAAAAAAGAATTAGCCAAATCGGTTCAGTTATTCGGAAGTCATGCGCTTACCAACACATTTAGCAAATCATATTTATATTTTAGATTTAAGAATTTGAATTACCTCGGACAAAGCTAATGTAACTAAGGATCATCTCTATCACGTTAGATTTTACACAAAAAAATCCACATTGAAATTGGCTTATTCGTTTAGAAATTATGACGTCACAAATTACAGACACGTCAAACTTATAAAAGAACCTCCTTTTTGGAGTTGGTTAAAATTATAAGTCTCTTTCTATAGTCTATTGTGATGATATAGATATTATGTGAGCTTTGTTCGTCGCAAAACTTGGTAATATTTGTTTTATCGCCCTACAAAATCCATTTACCAGAGTAAACAAACATGTTTGAGTTTAGTTGTTTTATACGCGTCTAGCAACTTGAGCTGTATATAAATTTGTCGGCCGAAGGGCGTCTGGAGGTCTCGGCTGGAAAGACGAATGACACTTCTTATTTATCGACCGGCTAACACAACACAGGGAATATTTTTAATCTATTCCAAAAGGAGGTTATATACGTATGACATTTTTATTGCAAAAATTACTTTTTTCAATGATTCGGAAATATAGTTAACTGTCTATTTTGTTATTTAACATTTAATCCTGTGTTTGCCCTCACTTTAGTTGGTAACTTTTATTAGCTTAAAATTGTAGAACGTATTATACCCTTTTAATTGAAAATGTGCTGTTATATGAACAAAAAATTAATCTTCAGGCTCATTTCCCCGAAGACGTTTTCAGAGGTACAACGAGGTCATCCACGCAGACATTAAGTCTCACAATGTGATAGGTGGCCAAGCCGGGTAGATATCCGATCCCGGGCAACGATGTTTTTATTAGAAAATAAAACACAATTTCTTTTTGTTGCTCTACCCGAGTATCGAACTTGACACTTTTAAGGTCAAGTCCTTTACCGGACCGCTACACTACAGAGGCGATTTTTATAAATAAAATGTGGTTTTCCTACTCGATAACTTGACCAATAACAAAAGGATTTAGAATTTATGTTGTTGAAGCAGGTCATGATGCAGAAGTGTTTTATGAATTAGTCATACCTATTTGATAGCATTTTTATATACCTAGGTGATGTGGTAGTGATATTAGTGTTGATTTTATACGACTTTACTATGTTTATATTATACTAGCTGTTATATGCATATCAAATTTCATCAAAATCGGTTCAGTGGTGTAGTCCTAAAATAGCAACCGTCAGGCAGACAGACTTTCGCATTTATAACATTATTAGCATGGATAACAGTATGGATTATATTTTGTCATCCCCGGACAAGTTATACAAATTCTCTTTTTATCTTTAGTTTCAAAGCCCAGGGGCCCTACCATGAACGCTTATAGCAGTATTATTTCCATCTTGCTAAATTTCTGCCTTTATAAGCAACAAGTTATAAGGTTGTCTTTCTCGACTGACAATTAGTATTGCTAAAATAGTACTGTTTTAAGAGCTTATGGTAACCCCCCTGATGACGCTGTAAAAATGAAACCGGTTAGCTATAAAGTAACAAAAAGTATTAAATAAAGTGTAAAGTGTATAAGTACAAGCGTTTACTTAAAAAAATTGTGTATACACAAATTTAATATAAACCCCAAAGTAAGAAAATTACATGCTTGTGTTATGATTGTAAGTAAACGATTTTAATACATAGAAATACTTAAATACGAGTGGATACCGGAATAGTTTAGAAACTGTCCCCGTGTTGGTCCGGGCTCCTTTGTAGAGTAGACCATCTGCCTTCCTACCAGGCAGCTTGTAAAAAGCGAGCATAGGCTTACCGTCACTAAAACCGTGACATCCTATTAGGTGGTAGAGTTTCGCAGCGATTCACCCGCATTGGTACCACCGCCTTACCTATTCCTGCCGCCATAACGTCATGACGTGTTCCGATTCGGAGGGTAAGGTAGCCGGTTAACTTACTTTTGCTCGAGGCCTAACATCCCGGCCTCTGGTTGGCAACGCACCATTACTACCTTTGGTGTCTCTAGGCGGCGGGAATTTCTTACTACCAGGAAATCCGTCTGCTTGTTTGCCTTCCAATGTTATGAAAAATAAATTAAAAAAAACAGACCCAGAAATGCAGACATTCAATTGTTCGTCACACAAATGCCTGCCCCCGTCGGGAATATAACGTAGGTACCTACTGAGTTTTTCCTGTGTTACTTTAAATCACGGTTTTTTTAATCGAAAAAATCTCTGCTCCTGCTTCATCTGTTACTAAATGAGTGCTCCTTTAAGTTGAACTTGGATCTTACCAAATATTGAAAACCACATCAAAACTAGCACTGGCATTTATTGATGCGCATACAAATTAACAAATAGACAAAAATTGAAACTTGTTTTAGGCTTATCGATCTGGATAAGTAGTCCAAATAGTATTTTATGGAATTTCTTCGATTATTGACACAGCTTTTACGTTATCATGGTTGTATTATATAACCAATTAAGCATAACGCTGTGGTGTTTCTTAATTCAAATTTCTTTTCCGTTTACACGTATTATTACAGTCAATTTAGTTACAAAGAAAGCTAACAAATAAAACTAAAATGCATTTTAAAAAAAACATCGAATAAATAAATTCTTCTTTTTATAAAATAGGAAGGCAAGTAGGTGCTTCAAGAAACAAAAAAGTTAAGGCTGCATTGCAAACCTGAAGTTAATATTAAAAAAATTTTTCTTAAACGTTTTGTGAATATACGCTCACTCAATAGCCTCACCTTGTTCGATCTGCTACAGCAAGCAGCAGGAATAGTTAAGATCAAAAAGCGAAGAAGAGAAATTGATATCCTACTTTATTATCTAACCCGACTAATCAGACAGACTGGTAGCGTCCGCGCAAATTATGTAATTCAAAAATCTAATTTACTAAATACTCTTCCGGATTCGCGCATCCTAGCCCTCCTGGCTATTAATAAAGTACTAAAAGGCATGCTCTGATCTGTCAACAAAAAGTATTGCTCTAGGTTAAGGATTAAACACTTCATGGATATGACGGGTACTTATTTTGAATATTCTTTGGTTTTGCAATATGTAAAAAAAAACATCGATAACCCTCTTTCCACAATCAGTTAAAAAAACTATAATAAAAACGCCGTCAGAACTCAAAAGGATTTTCCATAGCACACTCGTATGCGTATCATTTCCCATTGAAGTCCTGAATGCCCTGCTCCCTATCTCAAAGCAGCTCGACTGCGACACACATTAAAGCTTTTTCAACCTTCGGTAAATAACCCCGGTAAAACTCAAACTTCACGCAATCTTAATTTGCTTTACATTAAAGGTATGATAATAGTATTAAATTAAATAAAGTAAGACAGACAGGTAGATTAGACCGCTTCCATTCGGTGGGTGTGTTTACAAGGAATTTAATAAGTCATGGTAGACATGATATTCTCGTTTAAAAATGATATGAGTGAGGTATCCCATTTTAAATACAATGCGTGTTAGTTAGAATACCCATAAAAATATTGAGATAATTACGATTTATGTTATTATTTCAACATTTTATAGGCAAGTTTAACTAATATGCATAACGTTATTACAGAATATATCTAAATTGGCCTTAATTATTAATGAATGGAGTGACATCCTTGTCTAGATTTATCGAGTAAGATTTAGTTTTATATAGAAAATACACCATTCTATTATTTCTTTATGAAAATAATTGTGTTCTTTAATTGAATATAACGAAACAAAATAACACAAATAGTCTAAGCGCAGCAGAACTTAAAAAAACTATTTCAATTTTATTGAGTTAATCATATACGTTTTAACAATGACAATTCGATTACCATACATAAATAATATGGGAGACAATCATATAAACTTCTTCGTTTCCAAAGTCTAGTAAAAAAAATCGGTAATCTTCATCAGTATGAAAAGTTCAACATTTATGTAAAAATTCTCAAAAAATATTTTACCCCATAACGCACCGCCTACAGACAATAAAGTAAGGAAGGGCATTCAAAGCTTACATGTTATGTCTATAGCAGATTTAATACATGTTTTTGGTTTTAAGTGTTAAATGAATTTATATGTTGACGTTGGAATGCAGTGAGGCGTTGATCCTCCGGCCACTGCATTCCTGAAAGATAAGAAAAGGTGCAATAACGTTAGTAAAATAAATTGTTTATCTTTGCTATTATTTATTTTAGATTGTGTTGGGAAATATTATGATAACGTTAATTATGGTTTATTCACTTAGGCGATGCTCAAGTTTTTAGACATTTTGATAACTTAATAAATTTTTATTTGTTACGTAATTCGGTTAAGCCGTAAAGATTTCTTGTGGTGAAATTTTTATTAAATTAACTCAGATAGCTCATTGGAAAATGTTAACTTTCGTGGATTCATCAATAAAATTTAGCGGCAACCCAAAAGGGTTTAATTTTATTTATAGTAAAGTATTTAATTTCTATTTATAGAACAGGCAGAGGCACAACCAGGGCTCCCACGACTAGCCGAAGGTACTAAGGTGGCAATCCTATCGCTAAACGGGCACATGACCAATCCCGGGCAACGTTAATTTTATTAGAAATATGAATTTTAATTTTTTTTAATACATTTGCAATTGTCTTTGTTGTTATGTTGAGATTTTTTAACGTGACTAATAACGTGACTTCTGACTAGGTAGGTAGAGTTTCGCAGCGACTCGCCCGGATTGGTAACACCGCCTTACCTATTCCTGCCACCATAACTTCTGCGCTTGCCGTGAACGTGTTCCGAAGGTAACCGGCAAACTTACTTTTGCTGGAGGCCTAGCATCTCGACTTCAGATTGGCAACGCACCATTTCCATATTTGGTGTCCCTACGCGTCGTGAATTTCTTACCATCAATATCAAATTGTGATGTTTTATTAACGTTTTCCAAGTGATAGATTAAACGTCTGGAGCAATGACGTATACAGAATAATTTGACAGCACTAAAAATGTTTTGTCTCTTTCTGATACTTTCGTTAAAAGAAGATAGCGATACCTAAAATTAGTTAAGTGAGAACGGAACAAAATTACCACCAATGTATTTTACACTGAAAATATCCTACGATTTTAAAACATATTTTAGTTATTCCTGCGAACTTCGTTCCGCCCGATCAGTTTGTGTGGGAAAAATTAAAATGTTGTTCTTCCCAGTTTCCCCCAGACAGCAAGTTCTAAGCTACCTCCCCACCAATTCTCATCCTAATCGGTTCTGCCGTTCTTGAGTTATACATATTGTAACTGACACTACTTTCTTTTATATATATACTAGCGACCCGCCCCGGTTTCGCACGGTTATGAAATATACATATAAACCTTCCTCTTCAATCACTTTATCTATTAAAAAAACCGCATCAAAATCCGTTGCATAGTTTTAAAGATTTAAGCATACAGAGAGACTTAGGGACAGAGGAAGCGACTTTGTTTTATACTATGTAGTGATATACATGGTTTCCACTGAAGTAAACTCTGACATAGGTCGCTAACAGTGCTAATATATTATTTGCCTTCAGCTGTCTCAATGGGACTGTGTCTCTAACCCACAATTCATTTCGCTAATCCTGCCAGCATCAAATTTGCATTCTACAAAGCTCATAACCTAGATTCGTAGAAGCCGTATTCGCTAATGTACTTGTGCATGAATATCAGACGTAATGACTGGGTGTACCCACGAACCTCGTAACTCAACTTTTAGAACTCGTTCCATTTCGCGGAATGATAATGCTTCGTGTGTTTTCGTTATGGAAATATTGTTTGAAAAGTTATTATTTCAGTGTGATTTAGGTATTATTTATAAATAGTTACTGTAGTTTTATTTTGAAGTAGCGCCTCTTAGTTACGACTGCGAGCCGTCATTTCGACAGCCAGTCAAGAAGGAGGTATAACGTGGCTTGGAGTTTTGTTGTAGCGCGTTTCGGAGACATGAAAGTGGCGAGGTAGTCTACATTCCTCTGTGAGTAATATTGTTCTGTGCTGCATTTGTTTATTTGTGACGCGGTTAACAGAATGATTAGGATATACAAACGTTGCCATGTCATCGTTTTTAAATTTAAAATTAAGTATATGTATTAAAGCAGAGTATGCTTATAGAAAAAAAGCATTCCTGTAAATATTTAAAATCGTCATACTAGATGTATGTCATCATTTTATATTAAAAAAATAAGGCAAACTTTAATTTTAAGAAATCTTGTAATTTAAAAATGCTAGGCATTATGACATTTTTGTTAGATTCATGTCCGAAGAAACAAAGTAGACGCTTGCAGTCCGAACCCTCGTAAGAGGTGTTTATGTTTTTCTTTCTTGTTTACATTTCCCTTTACCAAACTTCTTTTATTTGTGTTACTGAGAAGGAAAACATTAAGGAAATTGAGTTCGTAACAATTTATTTATTAAGCCCATGAAAATAAATGGTAGGCTGTACGATCTTAAGATGTTTGCCTATTCTAGCAAACAGTTTTTTTTTACTTTCATTTGCTACAGTAGGAAAAAAATTGCGAGAAAATTGTTTGTTTGCGTGATGGATACCGAACAATTAAGTACTTTAAATTTTAAATTAAATATAATAATTAAGTATGTATCATCGAAAAGTAATATTCCTTCATTTTTTTCTTAAGAAAGAAAGAAAGACATGAAGGAAGTTCCACAATTTAACTGATTGAAAAGTAAAACATGAGTAAAACATGATTGAAAAGTAAAAAATGGCATTTTTATGTAGGGGATACTTAGTGCAATTTCTCGTTACTGCCAAATCTCACTAAATAAGATCAGTTTATACAATTTAATTCTAATTTTACTAAATCGGGTAAATAAGCCAGATGCTGACGCCCATGCCAAAATCTTAAAAAAACTTAAGAGACAATAGAGATATAGCAAGAGACCCATTCGAACCTCTAGTTGACAATGCTTCAAAGAATTCTTGATGTTATACCGAACCCCGTTTTTCCCCGTGTTGGTCCGGGCTCTTTGCAGAATAGACCATCTGCCTTTCTTGCCAGGTAGCTCGTAAAAGGCGAGCATAGGCTTATCACCACTAACACCGTGACATCTGACTAGGTGGTAGAGTTTCGCAGCGACTCGCCCGGATTGGTACCACA
>NJDD01001479.1:145458-165101 GCA_002245505.1 Calephelis nemesis | reverse complement strand
GGTTGGCAACGCACCGTTGCCATCTTTGGTGTCTCTAGGCGTTGGTGTTTCTTACCATCAGGAAATCCGTCTGCTTGTTTGCCTTTTTATAATATAAAAAAACCGTCTTATTAATAAACGTGGACTAACGTGGGTGTAACATTATGTTAATAATAAAATAAATATATCTGGACAAGTTACGCTAGTTGAATCTAACCGAAGTAAGCAAATTATATGCTTGTGTTATGGGTGTCAGTCAACAATACTAATACATAGAAATACTTGAATAGATACCAGAATAAATTTAATAAACACCCAGACCCGGAAATGCAGACATCTAAATGTTCATCACACAAATGCATGCCCCCGTCGGGAATCGAACCCGAGCCTTGCAGTTAGTCGGTGTAGTTAGGCGTGTACGCTAGCCACTCGACCATCGAGGCGGTCAAGTTGATATTATAGTCTGTATCACAATGTAATAAAGACTATAATACCACGCTAAACCTTAGCGTAATTTGCGCCGTGTTTATTAATAAGACAGAATGTGTATTTCTTTTGTGAAATATTACAAAAAAGTTTTATAACCATAATTTTCTATCTTTCCAGAACACCTAACGGCGCTCTCGCATCAATCACAAAATAAGACAGCCGTTTTATTTTCCCAACTGTACCGATGTCGGGCGGTACGGGCGCATGCGCCTTTGAGCACGCTGTACGACGACATCCGGATCCTCCTGCGATCCACCTCCGAGGTGCCTGGTGACCTCGGCTCGCTGCCTCCAAAGAATATGGTTCTATGTACAGAGCAGTTCTTCAGGGAGGTCTTCCCTGTCGCATACCATAATCTTCTCCGGCTAGAAAACAAACAGTTTACTCCAGAGCATGAAGCCTGTTTGAAAGAAGCTTACGACGCGGTGCAGCCATTTGGAGATGTGCCTCAAAGGGTTAGCGTTTTTTTATGAAATTAAAACAGACCGACAGGTTTTCTGTTAGTAAACACGCGTTGCCTATTGCTACCAAATATATTATGTGTTGTCAAAATAAGGCTGGAACCTTAAGTAATCTATATAAGTAAATTTATCAGTTATGCTCCAATCGGAACACAATAGTGGCAAGCACTAACGCTATTGCCATAGACAAGTTGCGAAATTCTGAAACCTATTGTTCATGGTGTTAAATAGATCCATATATGTATATACTTCATGCCAAGTCAGCAGAGTCGGCTGAGTATCGAGTGATTATGGCAGACTTGCTTAGCTTCATGGAATATGACAGTGCGAGCACTGCCGAATCTTATTTCGGTAGAAATAAGTTAGACGTATACCTACATCCAGGTGAATCGTTAAATTCAGTAACTTAGTGAAACTCAAGAACAGCTCAACCGATTGGCTAAAAATTCATAAGTAGGCAGCTTAAAAACAGGATACCTTCATCCCATCCGACTGTAAGAAAATTATTAAAACATTTTTTTTAATTGTCCCATTAAAACTGAACGGGTGGAACGAAGTTCACCGGAACAGTAATAATGTAAAAATAATTTCCGTAACAGTTGGGAACATCGCTGTCGCACTCACTAGAAGCGACCCGAGCTCTGCTACAAGTGCTGGTGGTGGGAGCGAGCGCTCTGACAGCGAGTGAGCAAGTGCTCTTGAGCACGAACGAGGAGTGCTCCACCAAATTACTGCGGATGAGCGGCTGTGTGCGCTGCCGCGGACACGATTCCAGCCCCTGCCGGAACTACTGCTTGAACATCGCTAGAGGGTGAGTTATTTTATTAAAATTGTGTACAGCTTGGTTATTCGATTGAGGATTTCCCTCTACATTCTTTGAAACATATCCATATTCGTAGGGTGGTATCAACAATCTCCGGTTACACCCACTTGCAAGAATTTCATTTGCCATAATTTCATCTGCTATATGGTCAAAAGACATAATGTTGTTTCTCATAATTTCATATGTCTTACTCATTGTTTGCTATGTAAGTCAAGTGCTAGAAACTTTGTTTCCCATAAAGTCAATTTCAACAGTATCATTTGCTAATATTGTAAGCTGTATCATCACAAGCCATATCATCATCATCATCATCATCATCATCATCATTTCAGCCATAGGACGTCCACTGCTGAACATAGGCCTCCCCCGTTGACTTCCACTTCGACCGGATGGAAGCGGCCTGCATCCAACGAGACCCCGCGACCCTCATAAGGTCGTCTGTCCATCTCGTGGGTGGCCGTCCTATACTTCGCTTGCCGGTACGTGGTCTCCACTCGAGAACTTTTCTGCCCCAACGGCCATCAGTTCTTCGCGCTATGTGCCCCGCCCACTGCCACTTCAGCTTACAGCAAGCCATATCATCATTTACCATCAAAATAACTTAAACTAAATGATCGATAGGTTCAATCAATGGTTTGGTTTGGTTAGGTTAGGTTAGAACATAAAAGACAACGCATGAGCCGAGCGAGCGAAGCGAGCCTGCCGCGGCAGTGGCCGGCAAAGTGCCAGAAAGCTAACCGCTTTTTAGGGCGTTAGGTTAAATTTCAACAGAAGGCGTCTTTGCTCGTATAAAGAGGTACTAAATAAATATGTATTACAAATAAAAACAACTATACGTAATTATACTGTCATAATATATTTATTAGAAATTTTTATTAGAAATACATAATCGTACTGTGATACTGTACATTACTATTTACATTATACTTAATGCAAATACTAATTTTCGTAAGTCATTTAAATATTCTGTTGAATAATATTATTGCAATTGTTAAAATGGATAACAATACGTGTGGCACTCGTATCATTATGGTAACTAATTTTAGTGTGAAGAAGAGAATGCCACAAGTATATTATGGTCAACAAAACATTCGGGCAAATAAAAATTTTATTATTATAATATATATTCTTCGGGAAAACAATAGACAACCAAAAATCTCCGAATCCGGTGTGTTTGCATGACAAGAGTATGAACGTGGATGAAGCTACGCAAGACGCTGGGAAACTTGATACTTCGTACTAGATACTCTGTGTCTACAAGGGACTTGACATACCTATGTATTTCTATTATATAGTATAAATAAATTGCTAAATGTCCAATAAGCGCATAACTTACGAAAGACTTATCCATTTGGCTATTCTCCTTTTGTTGTGTTAGTTATTGTCAAAAGAAGGTTTTCCAATTGTCGAAAACCGGGAAAATTGGAAAAAAATGGGTAAAAAATTATTTTTCCCCGTGAAAACTGAACGGGTGGAACGAAGTTAGCCGGAACAGCTACTTCTACAATAAAGCTTAATATTATGTACATTTTGAATACAAAGGAGGATTAATAGGGTTATTGTAAAAACGTTAAAAAACACAAGTCATACATACACCAAAATGGCTGTAGCGGTTCAAGGCAGCAGAATAAAATTAAGTTTATGATACTAAATTGGGTAATTTTATGGATTTAAATAGATACTAAAGTGTTTTGTCAAGTTAATAAAAGTTTATTACACACGCAATGTTTTCCCACTGTCATTCAAGGCTTTTCAGTGTTGCTACTACCAATATGGTAGACATAAATCTATATATTAATACGTGATGCCAAAACTTTGGACCCTTTTCACGAAAATTGCGCGGACGCAGGAGCATAAAATTTGGCACACTTATAGTTTATGTGTAGGAAAAGTGCAGAACGCTAATATTTTTCAATAACAATGCTTATAAAGTACATTGAATTAATAAATAAAACATTACCCACACTACCATGCATTTGTCACACACAAACAAATATATTTATGATAACGATAAAAAGAGCACAGCACTAAAAAAGAAAGAAGAACGAAAAGTTTGGAAACAAAGTAGTTGGTCTTGAGAAATGAAGATGGTGTTCTTATCAACAAGATATTAAAATTTATTATGGTCGAATCTTGACCAATGGGCGACCAATAGCCATTGTAAAATTCCGACGTCAACACATCTCCTATAAAAAATAATAAGATTCGTTATCAAACTAAGGTTTGAATGATTCTGAGATGAGAGATAACCTCCGAGAAAGCGTTACTTCTACTAGAAGTACTCGTATCTGGGTTGCCAAATAGGAAAAATAAAAAATCGTGACAAAATATTAAAGTGTAAATTTTGAATTTAATGGACTTTACAGTGGTCACAATACATAACAAGCCTGCCATACGCTGCGCATCATTCGTTCAATCCGTATGTATAATGCAATGTGATTTATCAGACTCTGTTAGTTGCTGTCAAGTTCTTGTGTCACTTAAGCCAAACTTCATACAAAATTTGGGTTTGCTATGTATCTATGGAAGATCCACCTCTTATTACGTAGTATTTATATACTCTTTGAAACAGATATGGAAGAGTGGGGATCTCTGGCACCTGTGATTTATCCTTAAAACAGAATCCCAACCTTAGTATAAAATACAAAATTTTTAAAAACGAGTAAAACTTTTTTTTATGCTCAAACTAGGCAAGGACTAACAAAGGCTAATTCCAATTGTTTTACGTTGCTACGTTTTTGTATTTCTTATTGCAACACAAAGCAAAAAATGCATATGAACTTGTTCAGCCATTTTTCAGTTGCCCACTATTTACAAAGGCAGACATAATAATGAAACGTCGGGTGTTTCGTTAATTAATTACTCATATCTAGTAGACCGTAAAAATGTTGATGGCTGTGGAAATGGCTCCGCCATAACAGTAAAATATTAAGCTTGGAACGTATACCACAAATGAAACACATAAAACAATTTTGAAGTGTGCATATCTATTCTTTTTTCGTATCGTTTGATAAAACGTATATTTATATTTATCAACGGATCTTGAAACGTCCGACGCTCGTTAAAAAAACGAGTTTTTTTAACGAACTCAAAAATGAGGTTTTTCGATATTTTATCATAAAATGAAATAACATTACCATATCGAAAAAATATTTATTTTGAGTTAAGTCGTTTTTGTCGTGAACGTGCTTTGTGTTCCTTAGAAAAATGACAATTTTTTGGCTAAAACATCTCTTAACCTGACATATATATTCTCTTGACACAATGTAAGTTACCATACTTCTCCGAAACGGTTTTAACGATTTTTAATTTGAATCTTCCAGCGATTCTTCTTAGCTACTGTCATTAATTAAAAAGCAAATTTATTTTCTTTTTGTTTATCAATAAACCCTTAAACTACTTCTACATATTTATAAATACTCGTGGTCGCCCATTGGTCAAAATTTGACCATAATAAATTTTAATATCTTGTTGATAAGAACGTCGTCTTCATTTCCCAAGACCAACTAAGTACTTTGTTTCCAAACTTTTTAGTGCGCCATCTGTGAACTTTTATCGTTATCATCAATATATTTGCTTGTGTGTGTCAAATGCAGTGCCAAATTTTATGCTCCTACGTCCGCGCAATTTTCCTAAAAACGAGTCCAAAGTTTTGGCATCACGTATTAATTTATGTATAGATTTCGCAATAAAAAAACACCGGAAAAATAAAATCCGTTCATAAATTAAAAGTTACTTTTACAATGATATAATAGTTTACGAACCATAAACTAGTAGCAAACTAAAATATTTTTTACAGTCTATAGAAAGTGTGGATGAAAATGAGGTTACTACTGTGTTAAAAGTTTTATTCATAACACCCACATTTTAAATGCTTCGTTTAAAATACACATGTGTTGCTATTTTATTATTTTACACCTGTTTACCGACGACTTCTTCAACTTTGAACATACTTTTATAAAACTTTCATCCCCTGTTATGGTCTCTTCAGGGTTGCTTTTTTTTTAAAAAAGTATCCTGTGTTTTTACCTAGATATCTTTAATTAAAAGTATGAATAAAAAATTTCATTAAAACCGGTCCAGCGGCAGTGGTTTAGCTGTGAAGGCGTCACAGACAGATTGATAGGTTTTAGTTAGAGAGAATTAATCCACTAAGAGCTGCATTGTGTTGATTATTGTCAGGAGAAGGACCATACGAAGAGGAAACAAGGGCAAATTGGAAGGAAAGTGGGAAAAACCACAATTTATTATTCATATATTGGCACACCATAATGTGGTAGAATATGTTGATACGAAAAAGTATTATGTAACAACTTTTAAACACACATATTCCGTAAATAAATAATTTTCATTTCATTTCAATTTTGTCCATACAAACTGTTAGTAGCTGTTAATGTTAAGCGATACGAAAGTCGCCGGATCGGCTAGTACTATAAAAAATGAATATCCGTTTTGCATAGTCGCATCACGTCTAAATGGATGGACCAATTTTGTTAACTTTTTTTTGTTGTGTTAAATATTTCCAGGAGAAGATAGGTAGGTACTTACAAAAATAATAAATGTACTTTGAGCAAAATTATAAGGTTTAAGAATTCAAGTCAAAGTAAATACAGAACAACATCTGTCAGATCAGCAAGCCTGAGACAATATACAGGGTACCATAGTAGACCCTTGGGAAGCCAAAACCGAAGCCAAATTGGTCTTATACACTTTGTAGCTTATGTAACAAATCTAGCTGCAAAAAAATTTTTGCTGCTGCAAATACAGCTACAAAAAAACATTTTGCAGTTAGATTTTTTAATATATTTTTACATAAGCCACACGGTGCCTATAGCTACCACGCTCTGTCTTCCTAAGGTTCTACTGTGGCACCCTGTATACGATTAAAAACATTTCGGTTTTACCATTAACACTGAAAATATTTTATATCTTGCATTTACTATAACTACTATACTGTACTATAGTAACTTTTCAAACAATATTTCCATAACGAAAACACACGAAGCATTATTATCATTCCGCGAAATGGAATGAGTTCTAAAAGTTGAGTTACGAGGTTCGTGGATACACCCAGTCATTACGTCTGATATTCATGCACTAGTACATTAGCGAATACGGCTTCTACGAATCTAGGTTATGAGCTTTGTAGAATGCAAATTTGATGCTGGCAGGATTAGCGAAATGCATTGTGGTTTAGAGACACAGTCCCATTGAGACAGCTGAAGGCAAATAATATATTAGCACTGTTAGCAACCTATGTCAGAGTTTGCTCTCGTGAAAACCTTATAAGTAGGTATACGTATGAGCATTTTGAAGAACATGACATAAAAACCGTAAGTATTTTCAGTGTAAAATTAAATAAAATTTGTTGCGTTCACACTTAACTTATTTTAAGTTATCGCTATCTTCTTTTAACGAAAGTAACAGAAAGGGATAAACCACTTTTAGTGCTATCAGATTAGACACATTTCTATAGACGCTTCATCAATCACTTGGAAAACGTTAGTTAAAAACATCATCACAACTTGACATGTCCAGACCAATCTGACATTTCTAAAATGTTCCATCTCTTTTATTTTCATTTCATTTGAAAAAGATGGTATGCATCTAAAATAAGTTTGGTTTTTGATGTGCAAAATCACCACCATTGTCAAAAGAATAACACTAAAATTAAAAATGTTCAATAACCCTTCACAAAAACTTCGTGTCATCTCGATTACGTCAGTTTTCAACATAACACAAAATCTGCATCGAAATTGGTCTACCTGTTCAAAAGGTATGATGCCATAGGCAGATACACTCGGGCACGTCAAACTTAAAATATTCCTCTTTTTCGTCAAGGTTTAACGATAGATAACATACTAGCGAACATGTTTTTTTAATGTCGTCATTACCAAAAGTCCATACATAATTTTACTAAACAACTACATCATTATGCAGGTACTAAGCAAGCCTTAGAAATAGGTGAAAAATATTGCATTCTGAAATGATCTTGTCAATTAAAACGTCTTAATCAATAAACTTGAATACATTCAAGCTATTGTGTAACTTGGCCATCGATAGTGTTTACTCTATTAAACGTTTCTAACAAGCTGTCTAGATCCATCTCGTGTAGGGTTCAGGTCTCAATGCTACGTGAGGTATTTGGGGCATGAGCAATTGAAGCATGGCTCACTGCTCTGAAATTATGCCAGTTAATAAACTTCATGTCGGTCATGTTATGTAGATGGTAGTTTTGCTTATCTGTTTTTTATGTTATAGGAAGGCAAACAAGCAGACGGATTTCCTGATGGTAAGAAATTCACGTCGCCAATAGACACCAAAGATGGTAATGGTGCGTTGCCAATCTGAGGTCAGGATGTTAGGCCTCGAGCAAAAGTAAGTTTACCGGCTACCTTACCCTCCGGACCGGAACACGTCATGACGTTATGGCGGCAAGAATAGGTAAGGCGGTGGTACCAATCCGGGTGAATCGCTGCGAAACTCTACCACCTAGTCAGATGTCACGGTGTTAGTGATAATAAACCCATGCTCGTCTTTTACGAGCTGCCTGGCAAGAAAGGCAGATGGTCTATTCTGCAAAGGAGCCCGGACCAACACGGGGAAAGTTAGTCATTTCCATCGATTTGTTTCAGGTCTTTTCTATCTTTAGTAGAATTTGCACGAACTTTGACACGTCTTCCATTTCTTTGTCCTCTACGTTCATTAGGTTATGGCAACTTTAACTAGTTACCATAATCTAGTTCATGAATCTGGTTCATGGCCTCTGTGGTCTAGCGGTTAAGGTGTTGGACTTGACTGCATGAGGTCAGGGGTTCGAATCCCGAATCGGGCAACAAAAAAGAAAATTGGGTTTTTCCAATTTTCTAATAAAAAAAATTTGTTAGGGATTGGATATGTGCCCGGTTGGCGATAGGCTTGCCACCTATCACATTGTGGGACTTAGTATCTTCGCCTAGTCGTGGGGCACTCACGGCTGATCGTGGTTGTGCTTCTGCCAACCACTTCGGGGATATGGGCGTGAAGATACTGTTAGTGCATGAATCCACTTAATGCGTTGAAAATTTTTTGATAAGGTCCTGTTTGTAATCACTATTTCTAACCGGTTCTGCAGGCTTCTACCTTTTTAACTGACACCAAAAAAACCTCCTCCATTTTTGTCTTCTACTGTATTTTTTATCTTTGTTACGCGAATACTTGGGGTAGCAAACCGATTTTGATGGGTCTTTTTTAGAAAGATATTCCGAGGTGGTCCCATTTTAGCTTTGTCATGATCCGACTTGTGGTAACAAAAACTACTAGGATGTTGATAAAATTTATGTGGGACCATTTCGGAACCATTTGCTATCTTTCGAAAAAAAAAAACAATGGTACCCAATGAAATAGTTGTAGTTAGGGTTCAAGTTTTACTGCGCTTATGATTTGTCAGTCACGTCTTCAGCTTATACATGCAATAAGCTGTGTCAGTCATGTGAAATGCCTTTTTTTAAATAGTATAGATACCATCGCTATCTCAACTTCATTTCCTTAAATGCCTGCATCTGCACTACATTGTGCAGATACAGTACTGACAAATAAAGATCTTCTATAGTTTGCCAAAAAAACATAGATCGAAGATTTTAAACCGCATTATAGTGGGTAGCTCACTTATACCAACAAACTATTTGTAACTGGCTTGAACTTTTTGCGTTAAAAAGACATTAAAATTTTAACGTCTTCTAACAAATCTGCCATAGCGAAATCTCCAAGGAGTTGTTACATATTTGGAATTCGCATCATATATTTATTGTACCACCAGGTCTACTTATTTCATTTATTGTTTTCCTTTAATGCTTTGGCTAGAAGAGGTAAACTCGCTTTTTGTAGGTTTTTTTAGTCTTAAGTTTTTCTGTAGTTTCTGTTGTGTACACGTATATATTTTCACGCCAAGTTCTTAACGGTAGGTATAGGCAGAAGGTATCGAATGGCACTCGATACTCTCTGCCTCAACCTCACGATCCTGACAAAACTCATACAAACACGCCGGTTTCGGAGACTCTTGACACCACCCTCGGAAAATATCCAAGCGATCTAATCGTGGAATGTTAACCTTGGTCTCTCCGGGTACCTACATCCATCCACATTCTGCTTTGTTAATCTTTCATCCGTTATTTTTTCCACATGACCGGAGTAGCGGAGAAGGCTTGTACAATAGAGTTAATAATAATAATACAATAAAAAATTTGACGCTTTTAAATTAAATCAAAAATAGGTTACTTCGAATATACTGGCCTTAAAAATAAATATCGAAAAAATTAATGATTATGATTCAATTTTATACAACACTTCTGTTTGTTTACTTAAAATCGTAAAGTGCACTTTAAAATTTTATAAGTACGTCTCGAAGACTGAACTCAGAGCAAGCTCCTAATTAAATAAGAATCTCAACCCTTTAAAATCTCTGATAAATACAAAGGTATTTGTGTTCTATTCAGAAGCGAAGTACCAACTCAAGAAGCTTGAACTAACTCGCTGTAGACTGCAAATGGGTTTTCTCTAGTAATTAAGTTTCTTGTTAAAACTTAAGCTTTACTTGTAAACTAAGAGGTAGTAATATCAAAGTTGCTATGATTTCAGTGGAAATTTAGTCTTCATCTTTCACTGCAAGTTTAATCTGCAGTCTTTTCCCGTGTCGGTCTGGGCTCCTCTGCAGGCTAGACCATCTGCTTTCGTACCAGGCAGTTCGTAAAACGCGAGCGTAAGCTTACCGTCACTAATACCGTGACACCTGACTAGGTGGTAGAGTTTCCAGGATTGGTACCTTACATATTCCCGCCACCATAACATCATTGGTATTTTCCATAAATACGTAAAAGTGTCTCCTACCATTTGGAAAGATTTAATATGTATTTCTCTATCATAAACTACATATAAAATTTGAAGATACCAAAAACAATTATGCGATTACAAATTTAGAAGCAGCAATAATTAGGTTATACTAGAGGACCTTCATAGCTAAAATGTTTTAATTTTTTTAAACGAATTTTAACAACTAATCTTCTTCACAGATGTATCGGATCACTAGTGGCAGAGCTGGACGCGCCTTGGGCAGGCTATGTGGAAGGCGTAGAAAGGGCAGCAAGGGCAGATGCTGACGCCGCTCTAAGAGCTCTTGATGCAAGAGTCTCAGAAGCTATCATGCATGTGCTTGAAAACCACGTTCTACTTGAAAAGAAGGTCAGTAATATTTATAGAACTTCAATAAATATTTTATTTAGCTATATCCACACGACAAATCTTGCTAATCATAAGCTAAAATTAATGGTAGTATCGCTATTGAAAATTTTAAGTCCTTTAGGGGTCATGATGTCCAAGACACACACACACATACGTCAAACTTATAAAGAAGGAAGATAAGGGACCTCTTTTCTATCAGAGGTAAAAAACATGAAGTGTTCTTAAGGGCTGTAGTAGCCTTTAACTTTAGAACCGAGATTGAAAGGCGAAACACGTTCCAAGAGCCCCTTTAGCTTAGTTAAAATTCTAGCTAGAGAAATTTATGCACCCTTTGTAATTACTTGTAGCGTAATTATTTAGTTCACCTGTCTCAGCGTCGTTGGAGCCTCGAAAATGAACAAAAAATTATGCAAATTACAAAAAATAACCTAAATAATGACTGTTAAAATATCATTATCATTATTGCTACCCCAGTGTTTTTTTTTGTCACCATGATTGATTTGTGATTAATTGCAAAATATTTCTTTGGAACTAGAAATACTCGTACTTCAAAATGACATACTTTCTGTTAGGTGTTTTAAATAAATGAATATCGCTGGACAAATAACCTACTTGTGTTACCTACTTGTGTTATGTGTGTTAGACAACGATATTACATAGAAATACTGACATCTTTAACATTTAAATGCTCAAGACAGAAAAATAGTAGTGTAATAAGTTTAAAGTGTCTTTCTGTGTGTTTGTGTGTGTGTGTGTGTGTGTGTGTGTGTGTGTGTGTATGTGTGTGTGTGTGTGTGTGTGCCTGCGGAATCGTAACTTCTAAACGCATAAACCGCTTCCGATGCGAATTTTTGTTTAAAAGATGACGTAATAGAGACGGTTCTAAGCTACATTACGGATTTTTTGGCGGGGTTATAGAATTTTTTTATTTTTAGGATTATGGTAAAAGACAGCGAACACGATGGCAGCTTTCCTAATGGTACGAGACAATTATCGCCTATAAACACCGTAGATGTTACTGTTCAAGTCTGCTATTACATTGTCCTCCAACATTAGATATGCGTAGTTATACCTAAATTAAGACTTATAATTCTTTCATATATAAAAATTAAATAACAAACGAAATTGTGTTATTTTAAGTAGAAAACATTAGCAATGATAATTTACCTCAAAAATTATAATCTGTTGAAAGCCTTAATAACTTAATATGTTAGCCGATAAAAGAGATAATAGCTTATTAATTCAAGAAACTAGTAAAACTATGTTTTATTGTTTAATAATATACTTTCTTGGAAACTAGGATATCACATTCTTGTATTTCATATGAAATACCTAATGACATCCAATTTACAAATTAATTTATGTAAAGAAATGATTAAAGAAAACATTTATAGATGAAAAATTAACATAACACATTCTATATCCTGTACTTCCCTATTAATCCTACTCTCCTACTAACACTTATGAGGTACAATTGCGAAAGTTTGTAAGGATGGATGAGTAGATGTTCGTTACTCTTTCATACAAAAAAAAATTAGGGGAAATCTTTACACGAAACTTTACAAGAATATATTTTATTTCTTCACGCCCATATTCCTCGAGAGGTAGGTAATGGCACAACCAGGGCACCCACGACTAGCCGAAGACACTAAGTCCCACAATGTGATAGGTGGCAAGCCTATCGCTAACCGGGCACAAATCCAATCCAATGGAGGATGCAAGGGATGTCCGATGGCATGATGTGGAAAGCTCTAGGCGGTTTCAGTTCTAGGAGAAAAGTAAGGGCCACAACACTTTCCGCCCCACAACATTTGGCTGTAACAGAAGATTTTCTGTGTGATTGTGGATATCTAAAAAGCATTTGATAGGCTTTTACTGAATTATCGGATAGACGGGTCTCTGCTGTGTGCTGAGCAGTCTACATATTTAAACTGTAAAGTACCTGTGTGGGTGGACGGCAACATATCGCCTTGGTTTGATGTTAACATTGGCGTCTTGCAGGGTTGTGTGTTGTCAACACGCTTATTTATCCTGTATTTGGACAAATTCTTTCAAATGTCCAAGATCAATGAATGTGGGAATGCGTATGAGTGACAAAGTGTGAACTGCCTGCTTTATGCAAATGATGCTGTACTTTAGAGCTTTACACCATTACATCAGGCGGCAAACACTGGTCACAGTTATTTATTTATTTAAACTTAATTGTACACAAATAAAAATTGTGAGTACAAAAGGCGAACTTAATGCTAAATGCATTCTCTCCCAGTCAACCTTTGGGCTAACAGAGATCAAGTATGTAGGTACCGAATAAACAAAACAGAATAATACAAATAAATTTGAATTTTAATGCACATATAAATAAAATAATCCAATAATAAATAACTACATATCATATTATATAAATTAAGAATAGAATAATTATAGAGAATAGTTATCCAAGGTGATTGTAAAGAAAGAAACTAACATTTGAATGCGATGAAAACCAAAGTAATTGTATTTGAAAGAGATGTAGCCAGAACAGTTTTAAGAGTTTTAGCTAATGATGTAATGCTGGAACAAGTGTATGAAATTTTATATCTAGGTTGTGGTTTTTGCAGGGATGATAGGTAATGATATAGAAAGAATAGTGTGTGTGGGAAAGCGAGGTTTTGAGTCAAGGTTCCAGAGCCGCTTTGCATAATTCTGGCTTATCCCAAAGTTGTTGCATGGAAGCGAGAGTTGGCTATGTTAGAAAAAGCATGACGGTAGAAAAAATGCGGTTGAAATGAAAGCGCTACAAAAAGCCAGTGATATAACGCTCGCTAAACGCATTCGTAATAGTGAGAGTAGAGTGGGATTGAAAGAAAGTGTTGGTGTTAAAATCAGAGAGGGTATGCTTTGCTGGTTCGGTCATGTGGAAAGAATGGCAGATATAAGAATGGCAAAAGAAGATATACAATGCGAATGTGGATGGATGAAGGTACCCGGGGAGACCAATGTTGAAATTTTGACATTTCACAATTAAATCGCTCGGGTGATATCCGGAGGTTGGTATCAAGAGTATACGAAAAGAGTGTTTGTATGACGAGAAAGGTCTGCAAGGATCGTGGAATTTGGCACTCGATACTCTCTGCCTGCCCCGTAAGGGACTTGGCGACTGGCGTAAAGATATATATGTATGTATAATGTAAAGGAAGCAAGACAGGTTTGTCAGGATCGTGAGGTCTGGTACTTGATAACCTCTGCCTACCCTGTAAGAGACTTTGCGTATATGTTTGTATGTGAATGTTATTTATTCTAAACGAGTCAATTTCTCCAAGTAAAACGTGCTCAACTGTAATTATGTTTGAGTTATAGTTTCAAACAACGAAAGCATATTTTAAGCACGCTATTCATGAAATAGCTGAACTCAGCAAACTTGTATGTCTAAAGTAATTATTGCAGAACGTTCCGAGTTTTATAATGTTTGCAATAACTTATCAAGCAGTTCACACCCGTCTTGGCGAACGGCCATATTTGCCCAATCCCCGGGGACCACTCGTTAACAATCACTTGACACGTTTGTTTTTAATTGTTCCCTAAAACTTTGGGAATTGATTCACTCACAAGCCAAGTAAAGTTTATCGTTCCATCGTAAAGTTAGAATCTTTGAATGAAGAGGATAGTGTAGTGAACGTTTTGTGTTTTTAAATAAAAATAAAAAAGTTATGGCAACTATCTTTTAATTGGTCCGAAATGTTGACATTTTCTGTACAAAATTGTCACTTAATAAAAGTATCTTCACGCCCATATCCCCGAAGAGGTAGGCAGAGGCACAACCAGGGCACCCACGACTAGCCGAAGATACTAAGTCCCACAATGTGATAGGTGGCAAGCCTATCGTCAACCGGGCACATATCCTATCCCGAGCAACATTTTTTTTTATTAGAAAATTGGAAAAACCAAATTTTCTTTTTGTTGCCCGACCCGGGATTCGAACCCGGGACCTCATGCAGTCAAGTCCAACAACTGAACCGCTAGACCACAGAGGCGATTGTCACTTCACTTAATGATATATCAAATGTTAACTGGCGTCTCTAAGTACGGTCCTACGTAATTTATACGACTGTTTCAATGGTAATTGGTCTTGCATTATTTTAAATTCTTCTCTGCGGCTTAGTGGTTCGGTGTAAACGTTGCTTATATGAGGTAACGATTTTTTTATTGTTTTGGAAGGCAAACAAGTAGAAGGATTTCCTTATAGTGAGAAATTCACACTGCCAAGAGACTCCAAAGGTGGTAATGGTGCGTTGTCAACCAAATTCGCGTTAGGCAACTTTAAATTTGTTTTTCCTATTTTAATAAACAAAACTTTTCCCAGGATATGTTAACTGCCCTGTTGACAATAGGTTTACCATCTAGAATATTAAGTATAGGACTGTTGGTGAGGTTGGTTGGTTAGGTAGAATCGTTAGTGTTGTGGCTGTACCTCTGCCTACAACTTTGTGGCTACGGGCGCAAATACATCTTTTAAGTAATGAAAAAATGTGTGCAGATCGGGTCGCCCGATATAAATGATGACTTAAACTAATCTAGACAGACTAACGCCTTAACGCGTTACGCAAAGGAGAACGTTATCCTCCCATAAGAGGCTAACACTTCAGAGTATGTACGTTTACATGTGTGTAATCTTTGATATGGCGCCGTTTCATTTGTGTTAATTAAAAACATAGACTAAAATGCATTAATTAATCAAAACTAATGCGTTTAGGTGAGATTAATTGAAACTCTGATCTGATTTGATTAAAAATCTGATGGAATAAAACCAGAATTAAAGAATTAGTTTTGTTAATTGATTAATTTGAATTTGACCTAGAAACTAAATTTAATTTAGTTTTGATTTATCATCACAGGACAATATTATAATTTTGACAGCAATATTTTCTTAAAAATATTGCTAATGTAAATGTTCGCAATACAATACCTCCAAGTCAATAAAAATAATATTTAGAGTATCAGTTTAAATGGTGACAGCAATATGTTGTCTAGAATATCTGTTACTGATTTATGTTTTTGCAATACGATCCTGTTAAGATAATAAAAAATCAGTTCAGCAGGTGACAGCAATATATTTTCTTGAAAATCTATTGCCAGTCTACACTTTTGCTATACGATCTCGAGGTCATAAAAATGGTTTGAACCAGCGTGGGCGTGGTGACCAGACGTGGGCGCAGGCTTGCAGGTCGACCAAGCCTGCTTTTACCACATTACAAAATGCTTTCGAATGAAACACTTTATTTATGTCTCTTTGATATTTAATAAAGTTAAGATCCGCCATCTTGTTAATTAAATTTGTTTAAATGAATGGAATGTTGCTACAAATGAGTTGATTGGAAAAATAAATGGGTAATAAAAAAACTATTAACTTAATGAATTGGGTGTTAGGAAATTAAATTTCTGGGATAAAATATGTTTCTTGTGTTCGCAGATCAAGTGGAAGAAAATGAGTAGTTAGATGGTATCAGAAACAGGATTCTTTTGTTTAGGTTTTGACGTAGATATTAACTCACCGATTTAACAAATTGGCACTGGATATTAACTCACCGATTTAGCAAAATGGCGCTAAGTATTAACTCACTGATTTAGCAAAATGGCGCTAGGTATTAACTCACCGATTTAGTAAAATGGCGCTTGCTATAACTCACCGATTTAGCAAAATGGCGCTTGAATTATTCAAAATCAGTTATAAGTCGCCATATAAAATGATATTAGGGTAATGCGGTGGCCTCCTAACACACACTCATACATTCACATTTGGCCGTAACGAGACACACGATATACTACTAAACAAAACGCCACCAAAAATCATCAATTTTATTTAATATGTATACGGAATTAAATAATTACGAAGAAACTGCGACTTTTCTCTTCTCTTTTCTCTTAATGGCGCTAAAACCCGAAAAAGCTTTAAAAGTAGAATTGTTTATTAAAACAACAAAACATACAACGGATGAATTTGGAAAAATCCGAACCAAATTTCGCGATTTAAAATTTTAAAATACAGTGTTTTTTCTTTTAAAAAATATTGTAGTTTTTCGCATCTTTTTTAGTATTACCTAGTATTTTTTTTATTATATGTGACAAACCTTAAGACGGGAATAAGACAAAGACATGAATAGTAAAAGACAACCGTAGTCTATGGACTTCTTTTTTGTTAAGTTAATTATTGTCAGGAATATGTTCATATAGAGAGAAAAGCTGGGAAGATAGGAAAAACAATTTTTTTTCAAGTACACTCAGTAGCTATCAATGTCGAGCGGTACGAAATACGCCAAGTCGGCTAGCGTCAAACTTTGCATTGTCATATGATTTATAAATGCAAATTTTCAGCCCAATCGGTTATCAGGAAATTTTGATTTGAACAAATTTGCCTTGCATGTTTCCATTACAACCATCTGGTCATGTGAAATTAATTAATATCAGCTTGTAATACGTGTATAATATGTACTTAATACATATGATATTTAACAAGATACAAATGACCTATGTGTTGCCAATTAGTTGAACATATTTATCACATACGTAATAAATATCGATAGTGTAAATTTCTGTATTACTTATCGTTGGCGCTCGGTGAAATTCCGTTTGGATTGTTAGTTCAAAAGTGGAAAACAAACGGAATATACATATAAACCTTTCTCTTCAATCACTTTATCTATTAAAAAAACGACGGGTTGCACTCCTTGAATGACAGCAGAAGTGAAAACTTGAATGTTAACGTTGTGCATTTTTGATATTTTGGAATAGTTAGGGAATAATTTTGCACGAATTGCTTAAATTATCAGTATGAAAGTACTATAATTTATGTGGTAGAACATTCATTTATTGCGCTATCGTACGCAAACATGACAACACGAATATTCGCGCAAACGCCCTGCTCCGTCTTATGAATTTTCGATCAGGTCACGTGTCCTGACGCGAGTTTAGAAGTTTTTACCCATTCCAAAAAAAGTATAAAACGCCGCTTAAGAAATTTTCCCTTCAAAAACCGCATCAAAATCCGTTGCGTAGTTTTAAAGATTTAAGCATACAAAGGGACGTAAGGACAGAGGAAGCGACTTTGTTTTATACTATGTAGTGATAACAAAGAAGTTGGTCCATCCGAGTTAAGCTGGCGCCGGCTGCTAATATTCCATAAACTGCATAATCGATACCATGTAAAATGTATTTGTATTTACTTATCACTACATAGTATAAAACAAAGTCGCTTCCTCTGTCCCTATGTCCCTTTGTATGCTTAAATCTTTAAAACTACGCAACGGATTTTGATGCGGTTTTTTTAACAGATAAAGTGTTAAAGAGGAAGGTTTTATGTATATTTCATAACCGTGCGAAGCCAGGGCGGGCCGCTAGTATTACATAAAACATCAGTAAGGTTCTTGTAATTGCTTTTTCATTAGAATTTTTTCAGTTGATTAAATCGTTGAACGAAAACGAAAGTAAATGGCTTTCTCTTCAATTTCCGAATAATTGCCATTGTCAGAGGCATCTTAAGTGGAGGGGGTTTTTACATTTAATTACGAGTATTTGTAGGTTTATTAACTTCAAAAGTATTTTCGCATGTCAAGGCCAATTTGGTACTTAGGTATTTTCAATATGGAGGTTTTCAAGTGGTATTTATGTAACGAGATAGCCAACAAGTCCTTGCACTTGATACCATAGGTGTTATAGGTGCGTCACTTTCCTATGGTCGGGATGTTAGACCTATTGTGCAAGTCTAATTTACTAACTGACTACCTTAACTCCAGGACCGGGACATGACAGACACTGTCGCTATGGTGAGAGGAGTAAGTAAGCCGGAGAATCCCTTCCGGGGCTAGATACTACAACAGTGTTCTTGTTACCACCCATTTAACCTTTTCTCATTCTCTTACGAGTTGCCTGGGAACTAGGCAGATACAAAAGGCATATAATAAACAGCCATCATTGTATTTGAAAGACTAGGTATTTTTTTAAAAAAACTTTCACGTCTGTATCCCCGAAGATGCATTACTAGGACACAAGAAATTTGGCAGATACTTTATGTTTCGAGAAAGATAATAGGCTACATTTTGTAACGTTTACTAATAGTTAGGTACCCGTGGTAGTGAGGTAAAATTCAAAATATAAATTGGGAATATGAACCCGGGACCTCATGCAGTCAAGTCCAATACCCGGACCGCTAAACCACAGAGGCGATAAATTTTTAATTTAAGGGAAAGAAATACAAGTTAAAACATTTAAAAACAGGGCGAAAGAAGTCGCCGTTACAACTAGTCAACTTCTATTTGATTATGTTTACAACAGTGGCTTTAACTATTAAGATCAGCCATTAATTTAACAGCTGTATTATATGCAAATTTACATTATGTAATACATAAAAAGAATGAATATTTTTTGTTAACTCGCCATACATGCAAAGACAATAGGGAAGTATGTGTTTGCGGACACAGACAAAACCCAGACACATCCCGTTGACTCATTGTTCCGATTATGTCACTCGATAGCCAAGGACGTTGTTTCCGGCCAGGGATATTAGTTTAAATTATCGTTTTATCGCCTATTCTAGCGGTTCAGTTGTTGGACTTGACTGCATGAGGTCCCGGCTTCCAATCCCTGGTCGGTCAACAAAAATAAAATTGAGTTTTTCCAATTTTCTAAAAAAAAAACGGTTGGCG